>PVJH01008139.1:57980-87494 GCA_004026705.1 Nesogale talazaci | reverse complement strand
CCCCTGAATGACGTAAATGATTAATGCATTTGGCCACTAATTAAAAACTTGTGAGTTCAAGTTCACTCAGAGATGCTTTGAAACAGTACCCAGGTGATCTACTTCCAAGAAAACCAGCCATTGAAAAGCCTGCTGAGGACATTCTACTCTAACATGCATGGGGTCGCCATTGGTCCAAGTTGACTTGAAAGTTGCTGGTAAGGCACTGGACAGCCAGCAAGGAAGGAAGGAAGGAGGAGAGCCCTGGTGGTGTAGTCTGCTGTTCGTTGAGCTGCTTGCCACAAACCTGCTTGTTCAAACCCACCAGCTGCTCCTGAGAAACAGATGAGGCTTTGTACTCCCATAAACATGGGTAGCCTCAGAAACCCAGAGAGGCAGTTCTAGTCTGTCCAGAGGATTGCTCTGGGTCAGAAGTGACTGGATGACTTCGAGTTTGGTTTGTTCGTTGCTTTTTCAACCCAGCAATTTCATACATTCAACAACCACAATCATAGTGTTGATGATATTTATGAACACAAAGCAGCAAGATCAAAATGCCTACTGGACTTTGTCTTAAAAAAGAGAAGCAGAGAAACAAAGAATTGGGTGTGCGTGCTTCAATGAGAACGTGATCGGAATCAGATTTTCTGAGTAATACCTCAACTGGCAGGCTCAAGATCCCAGAAAATGATTATATAGCTCATTTGACTAGAACTACAGTTAAAACTTCACTTTAAAAACATGACACAAGTGTGGAAAGGCAGAAAGAAAGTCTTTCAAGAAATGTCACCATTTCTGTGTATTTGGGAGACGCTGATTGTTGATCATTTGATTGTTCAACAGCACTTCCGAGTAAGAACTGCATATTGTAAGAGAATGAGTCCTTTCATGCCCTGGGCTTAGCCACACCGTGAGAAGGTCAGCCCAGAAACTTGCTGAAATTCTCTGATTTGCTCAACCAAGGCTAAAATTCAAAGTTTAGTGATCACAATCCAATATGCTTTCAGCCCCATCCCATTTCCAGGGCAACATCTCTAATACTAACTATCGTACACATATACTAATATCCATTGAGCCCTCGTGGGATAAGCATCAGGCCTTTCACTGCAAGATTGGTGGTGTCAAACCACCAGCTGTTCCTCAGGTGAGGCTGGCTGCTCCCACCACGATTGACTGTTTCAGAATCTCTGTGGGGCAATTCCTCGCTCTCCTGAGGCCTCGCTGTGAGTCAGAGCTGACTTGATGGCAGTGGACTGAGTAGATACAACTCACAACGCTGTGTGACCCTGTGAGATAAGGGGTTATACCGTATTTCTCAGACCATAAGACACACCCAGCTTTTAAAGCAGAAAAACAAGAAAAAATATACTCTGAACTAAATAGTACTAGTAGACTAAAATGTTCTGAGGTACCACACCTTCAGACCATAAGAGGCACCCTCAGCCTGCCCCCACTCCACTTTTGAAGGGTGAAGTGCATCTTACAGTCTGAAAAATATGCTAAGTCTTCATTGAAGGAAACTGACACCTTTCTCCCTCAGTTTGGCTTTTGAAATGCTAACTTTTGGATTAACCCCTGAGCACTATAACCCCTGCACTATGAGACCCCTCAATATTAACTATACTACCCTTAATTGACATGTTGTGAGTGATTAGCTTCTGATTCTTTCAGTGTTCCCAGTACCCAACATATACTAAGTGCTCAAAAAAGGAATGAACAGTCTATTAACTACTCCCCTGGATTGTCCTCTGTTGGCCCCAGGACTTTGACTGGATTTCCAGTCATGAATTGTCATTTCATTGCCAGCTAGGATTCTCTCTTTTACCAGCTTCCCAAAATAATGCCTATAGGTAGGCACAAACTACCAATGAATTTCTTGATGTTTAGAGAAAAAATATAAAGCTAAAGGAGACAAATTTACCCATGCATTTAAGTAAATTGTAGGCCACTGCCCATATGAAGTGATAATAATTGACTAATACTCATTATCAAACATTCACTGTATCCTCAATAATCATAGTAATCCCACATGATGAGATATAATATAATATAATCACTTCCAGGACGAGATCTTCAATAAGCAGCTAATTGACTGAAATGTTTCCTCCAGGATGTGGCTTGCTTCCAATATAAATGGATGCTGTGGAAAAACTTGCTTGCTTTTCGCTGGATCTGGAGCCTGCATCTGGTTTGTCATCTGACCGCCAATGATTTGGATTTGAACTAGTACCCTGCAATGTTGCCTGTCAGTCTTAAGAGTTGTGAGCAGCTAGCTATCTTACCAACTTTGAATTCATTGTCTCTACAACCTGCCATGTGACCCGTCAGTCTTGATCTCATCAGATAGTATACTGAGCATTGTAGATTTTTTTGCAGGACCACTCTTTCAGCTCAATGCTCAAAGTATCACTGATGTCAGCATTCTTGTTGTTATTGAGAAAAATAAGGAACAGTTGAGCCCAGGGGCAAGGTACACAAATTCAAACACAGTCTGATTCTCAAGGTCAAGTTCATAATTGTCCCTTTGTCATGCCACTTCTATACAAATAAGGTCTACCCTCTAGCAGAATTAGCAGGGCAAGAGTAAGTATATATATAAATATATATATATATTTGATATGAACTTGATATATGACCCTGATCTATTGTAGGTACCCCCAACTAAATCTAACTGGCATCCTAGTGCTGTTGGTCCTTCTTTCTTTACACCAAGTAGGCCAAGGTGAGCTCCTGTACCTCTTGACTAAGCACTAACACAAAGAGATGTGAAGTCAGATCAGAGACGTAATGGCGTGTTGATCTGCAAACTTGATGGAGTTGGAAAGCAATCTATTTTCCCACTCAACACTGTCTGACTCCCAAGAATTTCTGAAGCTGGCAGAACAATGGCAGAGCCAAATGTAAATATTGTCGGTGCTTATAATAAATGATAGTTAATCAGACCTGAAAAGATTACAGCTCAGAGACTTACTTCCTGTGCTTCCCATTATTTAATAATTTATTATCTAAAATCCATTGACCTTTCAGTGATTTTTTTTTGAGAGGAAGCCAGAGCGTTAATTATAGTTTAGCGCTTTTTTTTTTTTTGGTTGAGAAACATTAGCATACAAATAGGACATCAATAACCAATTACAATCTTCATCTTGGAAAAGCCGCACTCTTCTATCGCCTCTGTGACTGCTAACTCAGCCACTTAAAGGTCTCGGGTACTTAATGATGGTGGCATTCAAGGCTCCTCTCCATCGTCCCCCAGGAGGGTGTCTCTCCAACTTGACACCCCTCTCCTCCCATCCATAATCCCTGATTTCTGGTGAAGCTGGGCCACTTGCCATACTCAAAGCAGAACCTTGCCTGTTTTGCTTCTGCTGAGTCTGTCCATCCAATCCCTGGATCATTCATTTCTGATTTCCTACAGGTGCACATCCTCCTTTCCCCTGGCCATCAACACACACACACATACACACCAACAAACACACACACACACACACTTTTTAAAGACTAATTCAACTGATAACTGAGTAAATTCTGGCTGACTAGCAGTCATTGGATGACTTTGAAGAAATAGACAAAAAGCAAGCAAACATAGCCCATCCCTGGCTGGTGTTCATAGACTAGTGCAGAGTGGTTTCTACACTAGTAAGAAGGCAGATAGTAGATAATATAAACCCCAAGCATCATGCTCATTCACCATCACAATACCTTGATTCTGCCATTGTAGTGGGAAGGGAGTCGTGGACAACACATGAGCAATACATAGGAGCATAGTCATATTCCAATAAAATTTTCCTTAGAAAAGCAGGTAGTTAGCAATTCTTGGCTTGTAAGATAGACTATAGTTTGCCACATGCCAGCTTCAGGCAAGTATTCTGGAGTCACAGAACTGGACGGAATAGTTAGAATAGGTAGAGGAATAGGTAGACGGAATAGGTAGATGAGAGAAACAAAATCATAGACATGCACATAGATATAAGGGAATGGTTTATACACCAAAGGAATGGAACATTAAGAAAGCATTCCAATCCAGCCCAGTTCAAAAGTCTTAAGTCTGATATTAGCCCATGTGCCAGATACCAGTCTTTAAAGTCTCCTTCCAACTCATGAAGTCACAGGCCAGTGGGTACAGAGTCCAGGCACTGGCAGGGACTCCCCATGGTCCCTCTCTTCTAGGGCTCAGGGTCCATCAACAGCATCCAGTGGTGGTAGAGGCAACTCAGCAGTGGCAGGGCTCTCCATGTGGCTTCTCCAGCTTCAGAGGTCTGGTTCCATCGGGGTAAGGGCATGTGGCTTCTCCTCCAGCTCCTTCAGCTCCCCGGACGCTGCCATCTTGTCTTGCCCATAGTTCGTTGTCTCTGAGACTAACTCCCAACAACTGGGGAGATAGCTTCTCATCTCCATTAGGGAAATATCGTGAGATTTCCCAGAAGTCTCCGGAAAAAACCACGCCCACATGAAGGCCTCATTGGCTACTCAATGGCTAGCTCCAGATTAACAGGCTAGACTCCACCCCTACATCTCAATCATGAAATTAACATAAGCACATGACCACCACACCACTCCATCTACAACTGTGACCTTCAGGAAGTGACACAATTTCTACCCACCTCGGTTCCTTTTGTGCACATAGACATAGATGACTGCAATGTCCCTCTCCTCTTCACATATTCAGCTCCTCATCATTCAAGTGTAATTTCAAAAACAGTTTCCTTACATTGTCTATAGTCAAGGTTTCGTGTCAACTTGTCTGAACTAGGATTATCAGTAATCATAGTATTCCCACAAAATGAGACATACTATAATATAATCGCTCCCATGATGAGATCTGCAATAAGTAGTCAATCAACTGAAAGAAGTTTCCACCAGGAAGTGACCCGATTCCAGTATAAGGGGATGCTGTGGGAAAGCTTGCTTGTTTTTTGCTGGGTGTGGAGCCTGGATCTAGTTTGTCATGTGACCTCCAGCTCTTTGAACTGGAGCCAGGATCCTGCTGTATTGCCTGGGAATCCTGGGAGTTGTCAGCCATCTAACTGACCTTGGATTCATTGTCGCTGTAACTTACTGTCTCCCTGTCAATCTTGATTTCCTCCGCCACGACAGTTTGCCTGAGTTGTAAGAAACCTCAACCTATAATCTGACTCAAAGATTGGAGCTTGCCTGCCTTAACAACTATGAGTGCCATTTCATTTATAGAAACCTCTGTATGCCTATGTGTGCATGTGTGTATGTATTTCACTGGTTTTACTTCTCTAGAGAACACAGCCAAAGACAATGACTTCAGAGACAGCCTCCCTAAATGCATCTGTCCCCAACATTGTAGGAAAAAAAGTCTCCCAGTTCTCTGTCTCTGCCTTCATGTACCTTTGGTAGTGCTTGTCTCAATTTGAATTTATTGGTTTGTTCCCCTCTTTACTTTCTGTCTCTCCAGTAAAATATAAGTTCCAAGAATGCAAGGACTACACCATTACCTTCCCAGCACCTCGCCCCAAGCTCTGGCATAATGACATTGGCAATAAATAACCAATCGATGTTGGTATATGACCGTTCCTCTGCCAATGTTTTCTTGATGTTTTATCTCTCTGGTTATTTCAACAGAATAACGGATAACGAGCTAATATCTTGAAAGAGTTGCTTTTTTCTAGTATTTATTCTCCCTTATTGTACCGCTATCGTTGGATTAAGAAAATGATCAGATCATTAACCTGTGTGTATTTGGGGTGGGCTTCAAATGTTTCACCCTTAAGATGTCCCTACAAGACCCCTAGTCACAAAGCGGTTACATGTTGGGCTGAGAATGGCAAGGTGAGCAGTTCAAAACCATCAGCCACTCCTCAGGAGAAAGACAGAGCTTTCTATGCCTGAAGTCAGTTACAGTCTTGAAAGCCCAAAAGGGCAGTTCCACCCTATCCTAGAGAGTCAATTTGTGTAGAAATCAATTTGATGGCAGTGAATTTGGTTCAGAGTTTTTAAAGATATCCCTGGACTTCCTAGGATAATTGTCACGGTGACATCTTTGCATGTCTTTGCAGCAAAACATAGCATGACTTGGTCCTGCACCAATCCATGATCATTATTAGGTTTGAGTCTCTGTGGTAGCCACTGTTTATATCGAGTGTCTTCCAATCTAGAATGCACATCTTCCTATATGGAGGCGACCTTCAAAAGGTTTCTGGGGGAAAAAATCCATTATCATCAAATCCCATCTTTTCATGAATTCTTGAAGCCCTCCCATATTGAGATAATATTCTGTTGTGAACCACAGCATTCTCATTGGCTAGTTTAGGAAGTCAACCAGCAGCCCTTTCTTCCTACTCTGTCTTAAGAATGAAAGTTTCACACTGAAATCCATCAGACACAGGTGACCCTGAGAGTATTTGAAATGCCCCAGGCCTGACTTTGAATATCATAGGAATATGCAAGTCATCTCAATATGACAGACTGACAGGTGAGCAGTGAGTTCTAGGACTATTTTCTCTGTGTTTCTGGTATGCTTCTTTTCTTTGCATAAGGGCCAAGGTGGAATGGGCAGGCATCCCACAGGCTCATTCTGAAATGGAAGAACCACTTCAGTATATGAACTAGAAGGATCATGTGATGAAAAGCCCTGAGTCTGCACACTCTAAAATCAGGTGTGCGTCCCTGGACAATTCTAGGATTCTCTCTGAACTTAGTTTCTTCGACTGCAAATGAAGAAAAGAAACCGTTTCCATGGCACCCCTCTAAAACTCTGTATATCTTGCTGACCCAGTAGGTAGGTAGATTAGAGTGAGTGAGAGAAAGCATTTGAACATACCTGCTTCATCGAAACAGACCACCTGAACTTGAATTCTCCAGTATTTTCCACTCTTGTACAGCTCTCAACCAAAGTGGATGTTCCTGGGCCCAGCCTGTCCCTGAGATGATTAATTGTTGTAACCACAGGAAGGTAAACAAAGAAGCGACAGATGGCTCGTGTGAAATAGTCTAGAATCACCTGCTATGAAATTAATTCCACATCCTGGCGGCTCAGGACTCACGGAACACCATACAGAAAAAAAAAAAAAAGGACTGTTGATAAATTGTGTATGTTTGTGTGTCAGCCTCTCTGCAAACACCTAAATAATATATGTCATGTCATGTTTTCTTCCCTCCACCCCACTTTAATACATTATCATTTATAGAACACTGTGGGGAAACTCAGGACATCAATCAAGCCATTAATTCCTGAGATTATGCTAATGAGATGCCTGAAGCGTTTGTTTCCCAGAAAAGCTACTCCCCAAGTAATGAGGATCTCTGAAAGCTCAGCCCTCCCTGCTCAAATCAGGAGCCCTCAGCTCTGGCGTGCTCCTGTAAAAGGTGTCTAGCATGTGAGCACTGGATTTGCCAGGCAGAAGGCACAGGATGGTGATTTCCCCTGCAAGTCCAAGCTGCTGGTGACACAGGCAGCATAAAGGGTCCAAAGGAAGCTTCCAGGAACCAGTTTTGTTGGTCTAGGCTCCATTGACCACCCCACCCCCCATGGTGGAGCAGAGCAGAGGAGAGAGACAGAAATAAAATCAACAGCCTCGCCAACAAAGTCCTCTTCCAGCTGAGATAGCAAGAAAGGACCCTGTCTATTATGGTTTCCTTTCACACAGAACATCTAGGCGATGAGGTTGGTGTCTCTTCTAAATTAAATGACATATCTCAAAGCTCCATGCTGTCAATCCTAACCTCTGGGCATGTAGTTCTAATCCCATCTGCGAACAGGTTGTCTTTGTTGTGCTAATGAGATCTGATTAGTGGAGGCTGTATCTTGAGGCAATCTCTTCTGAGATATAAAAGAGGTTTATCACCAGGACCAACCACACACAAGGAAGACCTGGGAGAAGAAGGACTGGTGGGTTTGACTTATGGGCTGGTCAGGACTCTTGAAAGTTCCGCGGACTGTCCAAAGAACACACCACTCTGTCTGTACAGTCAGAATGCTCCTTGGAGGCAAACGTGAGGCTTTCTCTCATGTGTGGGGAAGAGACCAGTCCCTGGAGAAGGACATTAAGCTTGGTAAAGTGGAGGGGCAGCAAGAAAGAAGGCCCTCAATGAGATGGCTGGACACCACAGCAACATCAATGGCCTCTGCCGCAAGAACAGTGGAGAGGATGGTGTTTCACTCTGTTACGTGCAGGTGAGCACTGAGTCAGAGCAGAATGGATGTCACCTAATAGCCACAACAAGCACAAGCCAGCCCAGGAGGGTTGGGGGAAGAGACACAAGAGACATGGGGAGGTCTCCAAGATACAGAACCTAAAAAGAAAAGAACCTTCCTCCAAAGCCAGCAGGGGAGCCAGCCTGGCTCAGGGGCCAGCACTCAGAACTTGGGTTTCCAGCCTCCACAACTGTGAAAAACTGCCATATATCCTTGAGTACGCTGTCCCAAATATAAGCCGAGGCACATAATTTTACCACAAAGGCTGCATTATATTTTTAATGTGCTGCAGGAAAAAAAGTGTACTGAAATCTCCAGCTTAGCCCCCAATAAAATGATTTATAAAAAAAAAAAAAGGAGGGTGAGAAGAGGAACATATACTAAGAGCTCAAGTAGAAAATATTTAGAAATGAAGATGGCAACATGTATACAAATACGCTTGATATAAATGATGTATGGAATGTCATCACATCTTGGTACCGAGGAGCAAGGAGCTGCTCTAACAGATACCCAACATGTGGAGGTGGTTTTGGAACTGGGTGATGGGTTGAGGCTGAATGGGTTTCAAGGTTTATAATAGTAAAATCTAGATTGTCTTGGAAAAGACCATTGGGAACATTAGCATTCTGGTGAGAGTTCAGAAGGAAATGAAGCGAGCAATAAGCAAAAACCATCACCTGAGAGCAGTGGCACCTTAGAGCAGTAGCAAAATTGCCATGGTGAAGTAGCACCGGAAATAATTTTATGGTTGAGGGGTCACCACAATGTAAGGAGTTGTGTGAAAGGTCGCAGCATCAGGAAGGTTGAGAACCACTGCCTTAGAGAAGACCTACGGCACCAGCAACCGACAGTTGCTGGAAACTGCACGTGGAACACACTTCTAGGGAGGCATTAGAAGGAAATGGTGAGCTTGTGGTTGGACAATAGAGAAATTTTGGTGGTTTTCTTGAAATGGTGAATAATGTGTCTGGATTGTATTCCAGTATTTGTTGGAAAGTAGAATTAACTAGTACGTGCTGATCTTGGATAGCTGGCAGAGGAGAGTTCTAAGCAAGATGTTAAGGGGATCATGTGGTTTCTCCTTGCTATTTATAGTAAAATGCGAGAGGAAGGAGAAGGACTTAGAAATGAACAATGCTGAGTGAAAATGGGGCTTGGGGTGAAGACAATCTGAGAAAATAGACTCAGGTACATCTTGAAAACACAAGGAACACCATACCAATGTAAGGGATCATTATTCCAAAGTAATAAAAGGAGTTATCACACTGATAACTGGGGAGTGCGCTTTCCTGCCTTCATGGTTTCCAAGAACAAGAGTAATTGCGGTTGACATACAAATCCACAATAGTTATCCAAACCCAGGAGTATTGGGGGAAAGCAAAACTTCTTCAAATCTCAGTGATTTTTAGACTGTGAAAATAAACAAGTCCTCCCATGTAATTGATTCCAGTTCAGTCTATTCTTCCTGCTACTTAGAGCAATGTAGCTTGTTATGAAGCAATTACCCTTTGAACCTCTTAATCCCAGCTGATCATTTTCAACTTTCATTGTTTTGCTAGGTTTGAATGTTGTTATAGTTCAAATACAGCCAATTAGCACAGGCCAGCCCATCTCATAATGCTTCTTGTGCAAAGAACCCTCCTTGAAGTCCCTGGTGAACTCTGCCCCATATTGTACTGGTAGCCACAGTTCCACATCCTGAGGTGCTGTTCTGTAGGGGAAGAACCAGCAGAAGCTCAGAGAAAGCATCAGAAGGTGGGGGTCAAGTTCGCAGGGTCTCAGCTGAAAGAATAATGTACTCAATGCTAGTGTCAAAAGAGGGTCCAGGATACCTGGGGAAAGATGAAGACCCTCATCACAATAGATGAAGAAAAAATCATCACTTGGAGATAGTTGAGCTTCTAGATCCCCTCATGTCACCTGATTTTTTTTTTCTGGAATCTCTAAGCAGAAAATTCCAAACAGAGATCCAAACACCAGAGACTGGCCTTCAGTTGAAAACTGAGTGGCTGTAGGGTCAATGGGCAGGAGTCGGCAAAATGGGCAGGGCCCAATATCAACACATAAGAATATGTTGTGTGTTGGGTTTCATTCTGTTGTGCACAGGGTCACTGTGAGTCAGAATGTACTCGAGGGCATCTAACAACAGAGGGATGGAAAAGACTTAGACTGGCAAAACCACAAAGCAACAAAGCTGGAAGAGAGATACAAAATGGGAGAAGCATTCCACGTGCATGGATCAGAAGGCACAAAATTGTGAAAATGTCAGTACTCCCCAAAGTGATCTTGAATTCAAATCCAAGCAACATTCTGTAATAGAAATAGAAAAGCTAATCACCAACTTCTTGTAAAAAGGAAAGAGACTACTGAGTCCCAGTGGTGTAGTCGTTGTGCGCGGGACTGAGGCCCACTGGGTTGGAGGTTCAAATCCAGCAGCAAGGCTGGGCCTCCCACACCCACTCCCAGAGGGCAGTGATGCCCCAAACCCCACCTCCAAATAAAGAGGAAAGAGACTTTGAGTAGTTGAAGCAATACTAAAACAACAAAGTAAGAACTTTTGTATACCCTGACCTTAAAACTCACTCTTCAGCCACAGTAAAAGCAGCCTAGTATTGGTTCAATGACTGGCACATTGACCATTGCAATGGATTTGAGAATCCAGAGGCAAATGTATCCATGTATAGGTAGCCGGTCTTTGACAAAACTTCAAAGTCCATTCAATGGAAAAGAAGCCAACTCTTTAGCAACTGTTGCTAGCAAATCTGGATATCCATTTGCATGAAATAAAAGAGCCCATACCTTATGTGTGTGTGTGTGTGTATGTGTGTGTGTGTGACCTGACCATTGAAGCTAAAACTATAAGGTTCGTGGAAGACCCAAAACCAAAAACCAAACTCATTTCCATGAAATCAATTCTGATTCATAGTGACCTCAGAGGACAGGAAAGAACTGCCACTATAGATTTCTAAGGCTGTACCTCTTTACAGAAGTAGAAAGCTTCATCAGTCTCCCATGGAGCAGATAGGGGTTTTGAACTAATGATCTTGCTATTATCAGCCAAATCATAAACCACTACACCACCAGGGAAGATAACATATGGAATAGCCAAGAGTCCTAACTTAGGGTGAAGACAATGTGTCAGATACAGCAAATGCAGGAACAATATTAGATATATGAAACTAAGACTTCCTAAAAGTGAAATACTTATACTCGTCATAAAAGAATCTACACAATGGGGGTGTATTTGGAAATGATATATCTGACAAAAGTCTAATCTCTAAAATATACAGAACATTTCAACCACTTAACAACAAAAAAACAAAGAATCCAATTTTTTGACAATAGTCAAAACTGGCATGAACAGACTCTTCAGAAATATGGGGCAGCAGAATTTTTTTAAATAGAAAACAATAGGCTGTGGAGGTTCTGGGGAGTTTGACACTGTTATACACTGCTGGTGTAGTTGTAAAGTGGTAAACCCACTATGGAAAACAAGAAATAGAAATACTGTATTGTGCAGACATCCCCCTAGGTGCATATCCTGGATATGAGAGAGCAATGACATAGACATATATTGTAGCACTATTCAGGACAGCAAAAAGATAGATGCATTTCAGAGCCCATTAACCAATGCATGAATAATCAAGTTATAGTACCCATATACAATGGAATACTACCACTCAGCATGAAGAACAATGATCAGTACCTTAGGGGACTGTGAATTTGTGTTAGCAGGGGAAAAACAATTCAGAAAAGAAGTGTAATAATGGTTGCTCAGGTTAAAGAATATAATAAATGCCACTAAATGGTACATGTAGAAACTATTAACTCAGTGTATGTTTGACTACTTGTATCCTCATCAAACAAATCATTTTGCAAAGAATAATGATAAGCCCATGGAACATTTTATAATATAGACCAATCCGGAGTACTTTGGCCAGAGTGCAATAACCAACCACAAGATGACAAATACTATATTGTCTAGACTTCATAAAAAGTCAACAATAGGGACCCACAGAAGACAATGTTCTTTGATGGTTCCCAGAGATGGGAGAAGAGAAAAGGAATGATATTTAGGGCTATAGGAAAGGCTATCTGCAATAAAAGACAAATATGAACAACTTGTCCAAAGCAAGTGTGTTAGACCAGGTAGACTAGAGTAACAAGTTCATAGAGATACTCATATGTGTATAAGAAAAAAAGCTATATTATATATCAGAGCAATTGAATATTGAGAAAACATCCCAACCCAGTCCAGACCTAGCCTTAAGTCCCATATACCAGCCTAATCCTTTCCAGATGCACAAAACACATACAAGGATGCTGTGTGCAGGAAGATCACAGGCCAATGAGTGGAAAGTCTTGTGGATCCAGTGGCAGTGGAAGCATCATAGTACTGGAGTGGGTTTCCACATGGCTCTTCCAACTCCAGGACTCTGGCTCCATCAGTGTGTCTCCATGTGGCTCATTGTCAGTAATGTCTTGCAGGGAGTGAGCGAGTGTCCTGCCTCCAACAACCTCTGTAGCGTCTCCAAATGACATCATCAAGCTGTGACCTGATGAACAGGCTAAACTTTCACTCTTAAGTCTCAAATTGACAACAGATTATGTCATTACCAGAGCAATTGAAGACATTAGCAAGTACACAAGAACAAGAAACAATTTCAGTAAATGCTATAACATAAAATTTTGAAATAGCAATACTAACCCCAAAAAATGTGTTTATCATTGCACATTTGTTGCTGTTGTTGTTGTTGTTGTTAGGCTCCATCGAGTCAGTTCTGACTCTAAGACACTAAGTACAAGGGAGAAAAGCTGCCTCACACTGCACCATCTTCAAGATTGTCCTTATATTTGAGTTCACTGTTTTAGTCACTGTGTGGCCACCTTGTTGAGGGCCTTCCTCTTTTTTCACTGCCCCTCTAATTTAGCAAGCATGATGTCATTCTCCGGAGTTTGGTCTCTCTTCACCGTATCTCCAAAGTATGTAGAATAGAGTTTCATCATCCTTGGTTATAAGGAGCATTCTGACTGTCCTTCTTCCGAGACATTTGTTTCTTCTTTTAGCAATCCTTAATGCTTTGAGTACTCTCACTAGCACCATAATTCAAATGCACTGACTCTTTTTTGGCCTTTCTCAAGCAGTGTCCAACTTTGAAAAGCTTATGAGATGACTGAAAATACCATGGCTCGGGTGAGGCTTACCGTAGTTCTCAAAGTGCTCCTTCAGCACTTGAAGGAGGTCTCGTGTGGCAGTTTTGCAAGTGTAATATGGCATTTGATAGCTTGGCTGCTGCTTCCACGAGCCTTGATTGTGGATCCAAGCAAGATGAAATTCTTGACTGCTTCAACCTTCTTCTCTCCATTTATCATAATGTGACCTATTGGTCCAGCTGCGAAGAGTTTGGTCTTCTGAGACCTGATGGCATAATGGTTATCCATTGGGCTGCTAACTGTAACGTCGGCAATATGCAGGAGAAAGAAGAGGCTTTCTAGTCCTGTAAAGGATTAGCGTCTGAGAGACTCACAAGGGCAGCCCTACCGCGTCGTGTAGAGTCTCTACAAGTTGACATCAACTCCATGGCAGTTTGACTTGGTTTGATTACATTGAGTCATAATCCATACTGCTGCCTAAAATCCTTGATCCTCATCAGCAAGTGCTTCCAGTCCCTTCTTTCAGCAAGCAAGGTGTGTCATCTGCATATCACAGCTGCAAAGTTACCCAGCTTTCCTTCAATCTTCATGCCACATTCTTCTTTCTATAATGCAACTTCTCTGATGGTTTGCTCAACATAGAGATGTAATAAATATGGTGAGGGGACACAACCCTGTTGCACAGCTTTCCAGATTTAGACCATACTGTATCCTCTTGTTCTGCTCACACGCTTCTCATTCTTCTCAAGGATGTCCATCATCTGTTCCACTTTGTAAAATGTTTTCATGTAGTCAATAAAACATAAGTAAACAGCTTTCTGGTATTCTCTGCTTTGAGCCAAGCTCTATCTGACATCAGCAATGATAGCTATGATTCCACATCCTCTTCTGACCCTCTGGCAGTTCCCTGTCTATGTATTGCTACAACCATTGTTGGATTATTTTTGGCAAATTTTTGCTTGTATATGATATTAATGATACTATTCCATGATTTGAGCATTCTGTTCAGTCATCTTTTGGGGGAATGGGGACACATAGGGATCTCTCCCAGTCAGTTGGCCAAGTAGTCATCTTCCATATGTCTTGCCATAGATGAGTAAATACATCCAATGCTTCATTGGTTTATTAAGACATTTCGATTGGCATTCTACCAATCCCTGGAGCCTAGTTTTGGCTAATGCTTTCAGTGTAGCTTGAACTTGACTTTCAGTATTATTGGTTCTTGCTCATATGCTCCTCCTCGAAATGGTGGAATATTGACTAGTTGTTTTTGGTAGTGTCTCTTCTTTATTCCCTCCATCTTCTTTTTGTGCTTCCTACATCTTTCAATATGATGCCCATATAATCTTTCATGATTGGTACCCAAGATTTGAATTTCTCTTGGGTTCTTTCAGTTTAAGGTATGCTGCATTTATTCCTCATTTTTTGTTTTCTAACTCTAGATTTTTGCACATCTCATTATAATATCTTACTTTACCTTTTTCTGAGCTGCCCTTTGAAATTTCCTATTCAGCTCTTTGGCTTCATCGTTTCTTCCATTTGTCTGAGCTACTCTCTGATTGAGAGCAAATGTCAGTCTCTTCTGACATCCAAGTTGTTGGTTTGGGGGGGGTTGGTTGGTTGGCTTACATCAACTTTCACCTTTTCTTTATTTCTTTTAATCATCTTTTTTGATTTCTTCATGAATGATGTTCCAGATGTCTTCCCACAGCTCATCAGGTCTTCCGTCATGAGTGCTTTGTGTATCAAATCTGTTCCTGAGATGGTGTTGACATTTCAGTGGAATATATTCAAGGATGTATTTTGGCCGTTGTGGGCTTGCTTTGATTTTTTTTTCCACTTCAACCTGAACTTCCATATGAGATACCAGTGGTCTGTCTGTTCCACAGTCAAGCTCTGACCTGGTTTGAGCTGCTGATCGTGAGCATCTCCACCATCTCTTCCCAAGATGTAATCCATTTGAATTCCATGTATTCCATCTGGAGAAGTGCACATATATAGTTGTTATTTGTATTGTTGAAAATACTATTTTCTATAAACAAGTCATTGGTCTTGCAAAATTCTATCATACGGTCTCCAGCTTTGTGTCTATCACTAGGATCATATTTTCTATCGCCGTTCCTCCCTCTTTGTTTCCAATGTCTGCATTCCAATCGCCATTCATTAACAATGCATCTTGAGTGGCGGCTCAATTAATTTTGGGCTAACTACTTCAGTAGAATTCTTCAAGCCCTTCCTCACTAGTTTTTATGGTTAGTAGAAAAATTTATATAATGGCTGTATTGACTGGGTTTCCTTGAAGTTGAATAGATATAATCCTGTCACAGATAGCACTGTATGTTGAGCTAGACCTTAAGATGTTCCTTTTGACAATAAGTCAACATCATCCTTCTTGATTGTGTAGTTCCTGGCAAAGGAAACCATATGACTTTCAGATTCAAAGTGGCCAATACCAGTCCATTGCAGCTCACTGAAGCCTAGGATTGATTTTTACTCATTAAATTTCATTTTTGATGACTTCTGATTTTCTTAGGTTCATGCTTTAGTCCTTCCAAGTTCCGATTATTAATTGGTGTTTACGGCTGTTACTTCTTATTTTGACTTGTGCCCGATCAACAAATGAGGATTCCAAAAAGTTTTGCTCCCTTAATGTCACCATGATTGACTTTCATTTGCAAGGACAGCTACTCATCAGTCCTATTTAGAGTGCCTTCTAACTCAAGGAGCCCACCCTCTGGCACCATCTCTGACAGTGTTCTGCTTCCATGCTTTAAGTTTTAAGTCTCTTACAATGTTTCAATTATATACATAGGATTGTCAGTGGCTACTTCCTCCAAAGTGGACAGCAGATTCTTTATAATCTGAATTTTCCAAAATGGGATTGCTGGTAGATGTTTACAGCTGTTTCTTCTCCTTTTGAGTCCTGCCCCATCACCAAATGAAAGTCCTACCAGCTTTATTCCCACACACTTAATCCATTCACATCCTTCTGGTCAACTCTCTTTGAGAAAGCAGCACTTCTTTGGTCATATTTTGAGTGCCTTCTAACTCAAAGGGCTCATCTTCTGTCCCTATGTCTGACAATGTTCTGCTTCTAGTCATTAAGCCCTCAATCTCTGGCAATGTTGAGATTCTTTTTTTTTTTTTTTTTTAGGGCCTCACTGCCCGGGTGATGGGAGTAGCAGGCCCAGCCTTTGCCCCTGTGGAGCTGGAATTGAACCTCCATCCCAGTGGGCCGCAGTCCCACGCACAACCACTGCGCCACCGGGGCTCAGCCCAATGTTGAGATTCTTTGTGTCATGTTTTCAGTGACTACTTGCTCCAGAGTGACCAGCTGATTGCTCTTTTATCATGTGTGCTTTTTCTGAAACCTGTTCACTTTGGGGGACTGTGCTGGTATTTGAAATACCACCGGCATAGTTTCCAGCATCACAGAAGCCACCACAGGATCGGGATGACAAACTAATAGAGAAGTGGTACTGGTTATATAGTTAGATATGTGTATGTGAGGGCACATGTAAGTAAATGAATGTATGTGAATAGATGTATATTCAGACATATGAATATAAATATTTGCATTTTATGTACATGTTATATATATAAAACAATGTATATAAGGGACAAAGTTATTGATACTTCTAAGACATAACCAAACCCTTCATGGAATTAATGTAATGGGTTAGAAGTTGTAGGCCCATCGTTTCATGGGATAGTCTAGTTAATTGGCATAATAAAGCTCATAAAGGCAATATTCTTATGTCTTTGTTTCATTAGCAACATCAAGGGGCTTACAGGCTTTTGATTAGTCAAGTATGGGTTTCTACTTCTGTTTAACAAAAAAACCTAAAGATTAATGAGACCAAAGACTAAAAGAAGTGATCCCACTGATCTAACTGCTCAGATAAGCCAGTCTCATCTACCCTAAACCAGAGAATTCAATGATCCCCAGTTACCACTACTGCTACTACCAATAACTCAATAAAATATATTCTGATCAAGGTCACAAAAAGAGGTCATGAATAGAAAAGGAGATGGGGAAATGTAGAACAAAACTCAAATTCCTGAAATACTACAAATTTTCTGGGCTGACAGCTACCAGGGAGCCCCCAAGATTATTGCTCTTTGGGGAGTCAACAATGACAGGTACAGGGGAGTGGTAATAGTTCTAAAATGAACCCAGAGGAGGTTGTAACTTTTCTGGAGTGTGTTTGATCAATCTAATTGTATCTGAGAGGTAAATGATAGGCATGCATAAAACTGGGGTAGGAGGAAAAAACAAAACCATATATGAGTGTGTGCATATATTTATAAATATATGTGTGCATATATTTATAAATATCTGTGTGAATATATTTACAAATGTATATATATAGGAATATGTGTATATTTGTATTTGCAACAAGGAAGCAGATGGACTTTGGGTCTCTACTTAAATCTTACCTCTGTATAAAATGGTTTGTTCTAATAATGTGGCACTTTATGATACCCACCTCCCTCATACAATTGCTGAAGACGAAATGGATGCATAAAGAAATGTGGTGAAGACAGTTGATGGTGTCCAGCTATCAAAAGTTATAGTGTCTGAGGTCCTAAAGGCTTAGAGCAGTGGTTCTCAACCTGTGTTTCTCAACCCGTATAGGGCGGGGGTTGTACGACTATTACACCAGCGTCACCTAAAACCATCAGAATACACAATTTCTGGTGGTATTAGGAGTGATATATCACTCCTCTATCCATCTCTAGTTCAGTTTGCCCACATGCAGATATGCCCACATATGAATACTGGTGTGAAGACTGTTACTCATGCTTCAAGACTGTTTCATTTATTTGTAATTAGAAATAAATATTTCATAATATATAGTTACATATTGTTATGTGATTAATCACTATGCTTTGATGATGTTCAATTTATAATGAAAGCACATCCTACATATCAAATATTTACATTATGCTTCATAACAGTAGTAAAATTACTGTTATGAGTAACAACAAAAACAATTTTATGGTTGGGGGTCACTACAGAATGAGGAACTATATTAAAGGGTCACTGCATTAAAAATGTTGAGAAACACTGGCTTAGAGTTACACAACGGGCCACCTAGCAGGGAAGCAACAAAGTCCACAATGGAAGAAGCACAGCAGGCTGTGTGATCATGAAGTGTCAATGGGAAGAGATACCAGAAGTTCAAAAAACACACATCCAAATTGAAATGAAGGAGAGTGGATATAGTGGAGACCCAACATCTACCAGCAAGACAATTGGACAATCCCTCTTAGACGGGCCTCATAGAATGGAGGATAAATCCAGGATGCAGTGTTGCACTGATATACCACATAACTATAATATACCACATACCTATTTCTTTAAGATTTCCTCCTCTTACTGTTATGATCTGTACTGGATATACCTCCTTAGTCATGTAAGAGTTGTACATGTTCATTTATACATTTAAGATTGCTCAGGACCTGGTAGTCAAGATAGATGACCCCTCAGTAACACTGACACTAGGAAAGGTTTCCTGAGGGTATGGAAAGTGAGGTGAGAGGAGTGAGGAAGGGAGAATAGAAGAATTAATAGCATTGAGGATTGTATAGCCCCACCTGATGGAATTGAATGACAGAACTTGTATGGGAAGGGAAGAGGTATATTGGAATGAGTAAGATATATCAATAAAAATATATTATTTTTAAAAAGACTATTGCTCTACAAAAATCTTCTAAACTTGGAACTGAAGCCACTTCTGGTGATCACTGTCCATCCAAACCATAGATTTATTTGTAAAAGAACCAAAATAGGTTGTGCATCCTGTGCTCTTGTAAGCAATCAACTAATGAAACTGGAGCGTCAGCATTTACCCTAAAACAAAGAGGAGATACAGAGGGACAGGGAAACTAGAGTGATGACAATACAACAAACAGAACAAAAACAATGAGAACGTTAGCACGTGAAAAATGTCACCAATGTCATGGAACCAACAGTCTAGAAGTGACAGAATAGGAACCTAATTTGCTAGATAAACTTTCCCCTAAAATACAATAAAATATATCATATATAAGTATAGGTATTTATATATAACATTATAAGTATATAATATACTTAAATATATAAAATGCATGTGTTAAATATAAGTGTATATTTAAATATATAATATAGTGCTATAAAAGACCCCTGGTTGTATAGTGGGTTACACGTTGGGCAGTTAACCACAAAGGAAAGAGAAGTATAAGTATCATAAAAACAAAATGATATTAAAGTCTAGCTAGCTGCTGCTTCCTGAGAGGTGAAAAATGGAGGCACAGAGCAGAGACAGAATTCAGCCAGGAATGTAAAGTTGAGAAACATTTTACGGAGGCAGGCAAAGAGCTCCTGGGAGGGAAGGGAGAGCAGAGAAAAGGATGGGAGCATCTTGAGTTCCCAGATGGGTTCCAAGACCCAATAAGTAAAGTCAGGGAAATCGCATCTGACAGTGAGACAGTGGGACCTGTATGGGGCTTGAGCCAGAGATAAGGGGAATGAGCCTTTCTGATGCTGTACTTGCAGTGTCTGAATCAGGCCATAGTCTGCGAGTAAGCCATCTTGTCTTTCACAGACCTGATTCCTGGAACACTGAGGGAAGAGGCTGTACCAACACGGCCCAAAGAGATAAACTCCTTGGAATGCTAGAGGCAGGGACTGCACAGTCCTCTCCGGTCTTAAGAGGCAGGGGGAATGGGTTGCACAGTCCAGCAAGCTATCTTTTACGAGAGCTGGGAGAAGCAGCTGCATGGTCCAGACCTGGCCTGAACATTTCCTATGAAAGCTGAGCCTGAGGCCTGTGTCAGTTATTAAGCAAGAATATGTTTGTAGGAGGGGTGTGAAAGGTTCCAATGGTGAAATTCTCCTTGTCAAGGAGAGAGAGGAATTAATTAAAAGCAGACACTTGATGCATGTGTTCTAAAATAGCACCTGCAGACCACCCTAAAATCTTCTCCCACTTTATCCATTGGGTACCAAGTGGTAGGGAGCCACACCCCTGGGGAAAGACACCCGATATGCTTCTCCACTTGAGTGCACTCCCATCCACTCTAGTCCCAACCCTGAATGCCTTCCTTTACTTGGTCCTCGCTCCCCTGCTGAGCTCCTACACATCCTTCCAGACTCAGGTTCCATGGGCTCAAAGGACAAGTGTTCCCCAAGCCCGCTGGAGGTCTTCCAAGATGAGACTTGCTGGCTTCCCCTACAGCTGTGGCATTCTCACTCAACCTCTCTGCATGCCCTTTGGCCGCTGCTCTAAGGAACCTGCAGAATACCTCTGTTCCTCTTTGTCAATCACAGGTGTGAGGGGCAAGTCAGCACGAGGCAGAGATGGGAGGCTGTGCGGTTCCCCTCACCTCTTGTCCTTTTGTCCAGTGCCCACTGTCCCTCGGGACTCAGCACTAATTGTGGTGCCTGAGTCAGCACAGCTGGGGGCAGGCTGGCTGCTCACACTCCCTGCAGCAGCTGCTAAAGAGGTTCTGCATGGAGCGGTCCCTGCATACTGGGTCATCAGGTCAATTGTGCCTTTTATATGCCACCAGGCAGCCTGCGTTTATGTTTAGGGTCAGCTCTTGGGCAGAGAAATGATTTGGGCAAAAGGAGTCCTTTCAGAGCATTTCTGTACTCAAGCGAAGAGAAGAGGCTGTTCATTATTCATAGACCCCATGGATATGCTTTGTGCAGTAGCCTTATTTGAACATACAAATAAGAACAGAATAAGCAGAGAGAACCAAAATGCATCGATTTTTCTCCGCCGCCACCCCACCCCCCTCAAATGAAAGGTAGATAAAGCGATTTTATATGTGAGGACTCCTGCCTGGCGCATTATCCAGGCAGCGTGAATTAGAATAGAGTTAATCCTCTAATCCATACTAATGGAGGCATTAAGGACACTGTTTGTTTATTAAATTTATCTCTTTTTCCCCCAATCATTTCACTTGTTTAATGTATTCTCTTGCAGGCTTGCAGACTAAATGTTAAGTAATGACAACACTTTCCACTTCTAAAATCCCACTGCCATCAAGTTGGTTCTGACAAGTTGGTTCTGCCATCAAGTTGGTTCTGAAGCGACAGGAGTTAGCTTTTCTGAGACTGCAAACCATGGGCAGAGCGGTGAGCCCCATCTTTTTTCCCTTGAAAGGACTGGTGGGTTTGAACCACCAATGTCATGGTCAGCAGTTCAGCACTTACCTGACAGTGCTACCAGGGCACCTACTGACCAGGTGTTTCTTTGAATGGCTTCAGCCACTGGGGGAACCACAGCTCATTCTCTCATTCTCTCCTCATAACCAAAGTCAGAGCTGGCGGCATCTTTGCAATCCCCATTGTCTGGGTGAAAAATTTGAAGCAGAAAGAGCCTTGATAATCAGCTGCAGTCTCTTGGTTAAGGAGCTGGGTGCCTTTGTTTGCTGGTGCTGCTGTAACAGACATTCAACAAGCCGGGCCTCCAATAACCAGACATTGATTCCCTGGCCAGTCTGCAGGGGAAAGACCGCATCCAAGTCTCAGCTGCAGGGATCCCTCCCTAGTCAGGGCTGCTAGCATTCTTTGAGTCACTGACCATCCTCCCCTGGCATCTGTCTTCCCCAGTAAGTGTCTCTTTCTCAGTCTGATCTGCTGTTTGCATCATTCAGGCATGATTAAGATTAGAACCCATCCACCACCAGAGATGGCATTGTGGAAGTGGCTTACATTACATTCATCCACCAAAGGGAAAACAAATTATAAAAAGCACACTCACTGCCTTCAGATCAATGTTGACTCAGTGGACCTAGAAAAGCCACACTGGTTACCTGGCGTGATTTCTCTGGGCATTCGTGCTAGAATGCAGGAAGAGGTGGGGCAGGTGGGGCAGGCATGCCAAAGGGAAGGCCCGATAAGTTCCTTGTGCCTTTCCTTCCTGTCAGACACGGGGTTCTGTGCTGCACATACATTTTGTCTTCTCAGCAACCACGGGAGATGTGCTTCCATCATTCCCCCTTTAACAAAGGAGGGAAGTGGATCCAGATTTGCTAGAGATCCTGCAGCCAGCAAGAGGCAGGGCAGATCTCTCCTGGGTCTGTGAGGAACCCAACCTCCTCTGTACAGTCCTGCAGTTTGTCTCCTGGCCTCAAAAGACATATGCAGTAAGATCTCTGAGCTTCCATAGGGGAAGAATTTAGTAGTGACAATCTGTTTCGGAGCTGAGGTACTTGACTGCTTATCAAGTAGTGTTTGTCCCATAAACACAGGGTTTGATCCCGCCCCCTTCGCCCCCACTTTATCATAAATCACATTTCTCTTCTCGTGCCCAAACCCTAAGTCACTTCTTAGCTATGCATTAGACTAAGAGCAATTTATGGAATGATTTTGAAGGATAACCTAGTTTGAACCCATAGGTCCCACTTACCAGACTTAGTCACACAGTTTCCATGGAGCTGTGAGTTAGGCTCATGTCCATTTTACTGATTTCAGCCACCCAGTATCCCCTTGTTCTGTTTGCACAACTAACTGCCTTGAACCCATGACTCTTCATGGACATTCAATGATTTTAGCTGACTAATGAATATAAGAAGCCTCAGGCCCTGTGCCACCTAGGGAAAGTCTTCCTCAACCTCCCAAGCACTGTCAGTCAGCACAACCTAGTTCCTTAGCAAACTGGATCCAAGTCCAAGCATGGAGTCCCGGTGATTGGGTTCACACTCCTCAAGGACTAGCTTCTCACCTCCTCGCAGTGCCCGACACTCTTTCCACCCCAAGGAGTTTGGGCCAAGGAGTTATTGGCCAAGTCTGGAGAGTGTGATCCATGAACTCAGGTGATGGAAGGACAACTCAAGTCGAATTTCCCAGAAGCCCTTTGGAAGACCAGGGTGGGCATTCTGCTGGCTCCACAAGCATCCTCAGTGGGGTGACCGCTGAGCAAGTGCTTCCTATGGGGTTAGCCCCATATAAACGCTGTGCTTGAATGTACTCATCGGACTCTCAGAGCTACACTCAGAGGTGGGACTTCTAGCATCACCAGGAGACGTGGGAAGCATTCATTTCAAGACTGAGTCATCACTCAGAAGCACTCACCTGACCAACATTTCCAGGCTATCGACATGCCTGGAAAGCTGAGGACGGAGTGGGCATTTGAGAACATTCTGGGGCCCCACGTCTGAGAACTTGTCTTTTGGATTCAAAGCAGGACATAGTGCTCTAGGTTCTCATTTCTTTGTTCTAATTCCTGTTTCTTGGGTAGAGGATGAAAAGGCAAAGGGATCTAGTTTCTGTGTTTCCGCTTCGGTAATAGTGAAGCTGGGAGCGGGCGTACCCATTTCAGCATATTACCTTGGGCAAATACTTTCTCTCTGTGGCCTGCCTGAGTTTCCTCTCCTATCAGGGGGGTGACTGATAGCTCCCTTGGAGTTTAAATGAACACCTGCAAAGCACTTTGAGTTGAGAGATTCAAGGGGCTGCTGAACTCTGCATAACCTTGCTGGTCCCTAAGGGGTGTCATCGGGATGGACATCAGTACCAGATGCCCCTGGGCCATCTTATCCGATATGAGGGTAAGTTAAAAAAAATTTTTTTTAACATGATTGCCAATCAGAGAAATTTGTATGCAACAAAAACACTGAAATGGGAAACTTGCTTCTGGACCTGTCCTCCTTCTAGGTCTGAACACTTGGGAAGGCCGTGTCTCCATCTCCCTAGCCATTCCCTGTGGAGTTCTGCACTCTTTCACACACGTTAGGTCAAAATGACAGTTGGGGTAGGTGAATGGGTCTTGACCTGAGCCGCACCTAGACCTTGAGGACTGAAGCCAGAAAATTCAACGTGTCTGAGGATGCAGATGACCATGGTACAAATCCCATGTAGTGCCCTACATGTTGGATGAAGCTATGTATTATCTTTGAAAGCCTGTGATGATCATTCTCATGTCTTTGTTTGTATCAGGGTGTATCTCAGCGGTGCCGTGGAGTAGGGGATCACACTCTTGAAGTTGTGAAATAAGTTTTTTTCTGTTTTTCGGTAAGTGAAACCCAGGATTGATGAACCTACAGAGATGGCAAGAAGAATAAAGGGGTCAGGGAGCTGGTGTCGGGGGAGGGAGCGAAAAGGGAGATTATGTCAAGATACCCAGAAAGAAAATAGGATGCTTGGGAACCAATTATGCCAACAGTGGTACAATTCCACCTGATGAGATTGAACAATGCAATGACATGACATGTCGGTCAATTCCCAAGTAAAATACATTGAAAGACCAAACAAACAAACATAGATCTAGGAATGGTTTGGGGGCTTGGAGACTCACACTAAATCCCAGCTCCAACTTATGAACAATTGGTTTGTACATCACAGCCATGCTCGATACTTGTCTCCAGGAAGGAAACACAGAGGAGTAGGGTGCTAAAGCAAATGTGGTGAAGAAATCAGATGGTGCCTGGCTCTCAGGTAAAACAGTGTCTGGGATCTTAAAGTATTGGCTCTGAACAAGCAGTCATCTAAGTGAGATGTTAACTTGAACAGTAAAAACTTGTCCTCAGACTTCTCTAAGGATACATGCCGAACCTGATCTGGTTTTCAAAGTCTTGTATTTTGTATTGTCTGATTTGGTTTTTGATTGTACACATTAGGGGTTATCTCAGGAGTGGTATGCCATTGAGGATCACCTCTTGAAGCTGCAGTATATTTTTTTGTTGTTGTTTGGGGGGTGGGTATAGAAGGTAGGATCAAAGAACTTACAGGATCATCAAGTAAAATAAACATCTGGAGAGAGAGGGACATGGAGGTGATGGCAGGGTGAAGGGGTATAAGATCAAGCGGTCCACACAAAAAAAGAAAGGTTGGAAACTGGTTGTAGTAGCAAATCCACCATTCTGTTGGATGGGATTGAAATATGGAATGATTTGATATATGTATTAATCCAGATTAATAATTTTGTTTTAAACAACAGGTTGGGGATCCTCAGGGAACTCAAATTGTGTTCCTTTACAATGTTCTCTGAGTTTGGGGGGAGCAAAAAGAAGTCTTAAATGTTAAAAATGGGTAAGGTAAGGTTACCTAGTGTTTTTTTATAGCACAGCCCTTATGGCACTAGAAAAGGCACATTACCATGATGAAAAGTAATTCCTCAGTACACCTGTGCTGGTCTTTTCCTCACCTGCCACAGATAGCCACCGTCTGTCCATCTGTCTGCTGATGGATGCTTGCATCAGGCTATGACACTAAGCAGACTTCCAGGGTAATCAAGACCAGGAAGAGAGGGCTGGACACTGCTTCTGAGCATCAACCACTGAGTCCCCTGCATCACAGTGAGCAGATCCTGTTGGGTTGGGGGTCACAGTGCGCTGAGGACTGACTTCACAGCAGCTCCCATAACAGCAAGTGCAGGTGAAGTCCTATTGTAAAGATGGGCCCAGGAAAAGGTCTGTGTCCTGCAGAAGGCCAAAGGAAAAATAGGGGAGATAAGTGTTGCCAAAAGTGTGATCCAGGGGCTGAGCCCCGGTGGCGTAGTGGTTGTGCGCGGGACTGCGGCCCACTGAGACGGAGGTTCAATTCCAGCAGTGGGGCTGGGCCTCCTACTCCCACCACCGGAGAGCAGTGATGCCAAAAAAAAAAAAAAAAGTGTGATCCAGTTCTCATGTCTGCCTGTGGAGCATGATGGAGGGGGCTCATCAACCACAAAGGGATGGATTTCAAAGAATTGAACAGCAAAGGAGGAGCCCTGGTGGCAACATTGAGTAAGCACGGGACTAATAACTACAAAGTTGGAAATTCAGATCCACAGTTGCCGGTTGTAAAGATGTACAGTCTCCAAAACGCACATAGGGTGGCTATGAGTCAGAATTCACTGGGTGACAAAGGGGTTATTTGTCGTTGGTTTGAGTAGATAAGATGAAGCAATAATATTAACCACACTGTTCACCTTACTTTTTAGGAAGGAGTACCAAGTGTGTAACACACAATGCCATGGGGATCTTACATTGGCTTAGTGCTTAACGATGAGAGAGCTGGGCTTCCAAGTCCCTCATTGGATAACTCAGCTCTCCAGAGAGGAAGAGCAGGCATTGCTACCTACGATGTAGACATAGATCAAAACTCAGAAGAGAGCAATACTCAATATTATGCAAATATTATGCATGCCATTAGGCTTTTGCAAACAAAGCAACCCCTAATTTCTTATGAGTGTCATGTGCATTAGATGCATGGGCAAGTTATCTGCTCATGTTATAGGAAAAACCCATGTAAAAACCATGAGTGATGTTGCTGTTATGAGATCCAGTGCCTATTTTGGACAACACACAGGAATACTGGCTTTTGGGTCCCTCCCTTTGGGGTTGATATCCTGTCAGTTGTCTTCCTTGGACCGTGATCTTCCATGAGGTTTTTTGGTGTTCCCAGCGAAAGCAGCTTCTGGCACACGAACCAGAACCTCCACCTAGCAGCTCTCTGGCAGCTCACCTGTAGTAGGTGATGTCTCCCTCTGCTCCCAGCTAGTCTTCAGAATAACAGCACTGGATTTCTTTGCCAGAGAGCCTCTGTGTTACAAAGTCACATAATGGATCCATACAAAAGACCACCTAACCCAGGGCACCTTTGAGAAGGGCAGGTGTGGTTTATAAAGATGTGAGAAGACCTGACATCAAGGAGCATGGTCCCTGGGGAACAGGAGTGTCTGGTTACCCTAGTCATGAGTCACATTCTCACCAACCAGGTACAGTTCTTCCTTCCCTCCCTGCTTTCTCTGAATGCTCCCCTCACTCCATGATTGGATTATCCTTGCATGGTTCTAGACTCCCACCAATGAGGATCCATGACTCCTTCTCCAGTGATGCACGAGGGGAAGCAGATCAGGCCCCTTCAGGTCTCTGGACAGACGCTCGGAGCCTGGCCTTGCTGTCATTCTCTCACCTGTGGATGAATCATCCAAGTAACTGTCCCTGGACATTAAACCCATGTCACCTTTGCCTTCTACACGTGAGGTGTTCAGGAAACTAGCCATAAATGCTGTCTGGTCTGGCTTCCAGGGAGTTTGGGGTGTTGATCCCCCGCAATCCTACTAGCAGCAATTAACTAGCAGTCCCTTGCAGGTTCTCCATGTTTCCTCTTGTGTCTTGTGTCTCCTGGTGGCATTGATCACACTGTGGTTTTTTTTGTCAGAGAATCGATGCTTAACTCCCAGTGAACCCATGTTACCTAGCAGAACCCCTCCATCCCCACACTACACACACACAGACACACACCCCCAATCTGAGGACGTTTCCTAAGCTGTGATCTTTCTCAGAAGCCGGAGGGAGCATATTTCCTGATCTTAACCCCAAGGAGCTGCTGGTCATTGATAAATGGTCTTTTGTGTTTGTCCATCCAGAAGGTCGAGGCCTGTCTCTAGTGCCCGGCAAGGACCTGGCCTGTGGGAGTCTTCATGTGCACATTGGCTTCTAGAGGGAAGGTCCAAGGCTATGGATTTCTCATGAGCATCCTGGAAGATCAGGGGCTACAAGCCAACGATGGCGATCTGACAGCAATCTAATGGCAAGTGCTCACTTATGTGGGATCGGCAAAGGGACAGGCTAGTGGTGGACCAAGCACAAAATGCCACTTCCTCAGAAGGCGGGCTCTCCTAAGTCCCCTGGGGTTAGAGGCACTTGATCTGCAGTCCTGGGACCCAGTCTTTTGAAGGAGTCATCCTTGCTGGTCCCGCCCTTGGGCTGGGAAATCAAACAAGAATCAGAACTTCTTGTGGGGATGGAAGCGAGGCTCTGCTTCCAGGATCCGGTATGTGGCTCACAGCCAGTGCATGTCTCGGGTGTGTGGCACAGCTCACCTGGCACCAGTGCCAGTTCTGGCACAATTGCTCACCTGGTGAACCCAACCCTGGTGTTTCCCAGCCCCTCCACCTTGGGATAGGCATTGGTTGCTAAGTTTGTGGCAGGACCGTACCTGCTGAGCAGCCTGGATGGGGCTTGCGTGGGGGGGCCTTTGGCGATCTCCCAGTCCTACCCGTGACTTGGCAATGGGCTGGGGTGGGATAGGAAGACTGCCCCAGACACACACACACACACACACACACCAGGCTAAGAAAGAAGATGAGCTAGAGTGACAGTGGTGGCCTGGTATCTGGTGGGTCTTGCAGCCAACCCCTTCAGAGGCCATGTCTCCCTAATACTGGGCAGTACTTGCAGTCTGATCTCGAGAGTTCAGATCCCATGGAAACCTCCCTTCCTTCATTTCTTCCACAGAAAAAAAAAGAGGAGGATGGTCTCCACCTCTTGGGGCCTCAGAAGAGTTCCTGGTACTTACAGGTTTGCTCCATCACACCGTCTTCCCACGTGTTCTGTGTTCTGTGGACCTTCCCTCTTACCTCTCCCCAGTCCCCACCTGCCTGAACCCTGCCTCTCCTGCTAGTCTCATCACACCATTCAGCCATTCAACACACCTTCTTGGATGACCCCCACTCCTCCAGAAGTTGGTCAGAACACCCAGTGACAGCGATGTCCCTGCCCTCCAGAGACTGATGGTCCAACAAGGAAGAAAAACCAGAGGCCTACACAGTTGAAATAAAATTGACTTAGTGTTCATTTTCCAACAGAGGCAGAGATACATAGAGGGGGTTGGTACTTTGAGCAAGAGCAAACGTGGAAAGCTGCCTGGAAGAGGTATTATGTGTCAGGTTAGAAAAGAAGCATCATTTAACATCATCCATTGGCTGGACTTCAGTGAGAGGAGTGTAGATAGCCTTGCTATCAGACAGAGAGCATTGTACAGTTAATTATGGCAGATGAGGTTGGGTTAAAATGTAGTACCTTATCATTTGATCTCCCTCTTGACCCATTTTTAAAGTTGTTTCAGCTTTTAATACTTTCTGGGCTGAGCCCCGGTGGCGTAGTGGTTGTGCGCAGGACTGCGGCCCACTGGGATGGAGGTTCAATTCCAGCTCCTCAGGAGCAAAGGCTGGGCCTCCTACTCCCACCACCAGAGGGCAGTGATGCCTAAAAAACTAAAGCAAACAAATACTTTCTGCTTTCTCTTTGAGATTTGTCCATTATGCCCAGTCATTGCTATTGGTTTTTGTTTGTTTGCTACTTGTTTGTGTTTTGTATGATTTTCTTGTATGAGAAATCCAGGACAGGTCAATCTACAGTGACAGTAACTGGATTGATCATTGCCTAGGGGCATGGTAGAGGAGGTTGGGGAAAATGGGAAGCTAAAAACCATGAAGAGAATAAAATGTTCAGAAATA
>PVJH01008139.1:8655-57880 GCA_004026705.1 Nesogale talazaci | reverse complement strand
CTGCTTTACAGATGCAGAAACCAAGGCTTCCAGCAGATCATTGGCTTATCTAAGGTCTCACCAGAGGCCTCAGAGGGCATATTGACTAAGCCTTCTGCCCTGTCCAACAGGGTCTCGATGATGACAGTGAATGAGTTTCACAGTTAGCAAGTAAGAAATCTGGATTTGAGAAGACTTTGCCCTCTCTGTACACTAGAACTACCCCCTGCTGAGATGCCAAGATTCCACATTTCAGGACTATTAAATGCATTGGACATAACTGGCATGGTGTGTGGACCATAGATGTATCCACCATCTGCCCTCAGCTGATCCATAATAAAAGTTTGTTGATTGACTAGCAGTGAGCAATATTCATGCAATACTGATTGGACGCTCAGCCCTATTCTAAGACTTTTACCTGTAGGAACGCCCCATTGACAACCACTGGGTGAGGCAGACATGGTAATTGCCCATTTTACAGATGCAGAAATAGAAGCCCTCAAACCCAAACCAAACCCACTGTCATGCAGTTGATTCTGACTCAGCAGCCCGAGAGGACCGAATACAGGTATACTTCATGGGACTGGAAAGCCTCATCTTTTTTTCATGGTGCGACTAGTGGTTTAGAACTGTTGACCTTAGAGTTAGCACCCCAACACATAACCACTATGCCAGCAGTGCTCCACAGAGAGGCTACATGAGTCAGCTGAGATGGAAAATTCAGGAAGCAGAAGTCCTGGGTGGGAAGAATGTAAAACACACACACACTATACACACCACACATATACATCACACACACTACACATATCACTCACACTACAAACACCACACATACCATATGCCAAACCCAAGCTCACTGCCATTGAATAATTCTGACTCATAGCCAATCCCACAAGCTTAGAGGGTGGGGTCCCAGCTTTCTGTTCTTTGCTATGTCCCATTAACTAGGATGAAGGGGACTTCAGGGGAGAGTGGTGGTGCTCCCAGATGGCCAAAACAGCTCCAGGCAGCTCAGTGGCTCCTTCCAGGAGTGAGTCTGAAGCCCAGGCTTCCCATTCCCCACACAAAACAGCAGTGGACTCCCAGGTCCTTAAAAGGAGGGTCTCAGGGCCAATAGCCCTGTGCCATGGGTGACTCAGGGAGTTAACTGTTTACGGGAGCCCTCCCAAGGCCTGCTTATGTCTCTGTGTATGTCCATAGAAACAAGCCCCCTGAAATCTTCCTGGAGACCAGGCTATGTGACAGTAACAAGTTCAGGAGACCCCTCGGAAACTCTCCTTGGCCACCCCCACCCCCTCCCTCCATGCTTCTGTCTCCTTTGCTTGTCCATAGGTGGCTCTGCATGCCCTGACCCCTCCATGTGCCCAGCCTGAGAGTTTGCAACAGCAGGCGTTACCCACATTAACAGCATGGACCCTTCAGAGGAGAATGAGGGCCCTAGTGGATCCCCTGGTGGTTGCTGCCCTGGGTGCCTTGACCTACTGACTTTTCCCTGCTGGGCCTTCATTTCCTTATCTGTCAAATGTATTCATAAAAAAACTGGTTGTGAGGCTGATATGCGGTAAAATCGGACTTCCAACAGCCCCTGGCACATGTAAGCATTCCTGCGTGTTAACTGTTAGGCATGGTACAAACACAGTTTGTGCTATCAAAACATTTACTGTGTACAGTAGGGGTTCTGAGGTCAACTCGCTACTGACTGCCATGGAGCCGCTTATGACTCTTAGGGACCCTATATGACAGGGTAGAACTGCCCTCATGAGTTTCTGGGACTGTAACTCTTTAAGGGAGTAGAAAACCCTCTGAGGAGCAGCTGGTGGTTTTGAACTGTTGACCCTGCAGTTAACAGCCCAACATAGAACCACTAAGCCACTGAGGCCTCTCTCTAGAACCAGAGTTCTTGATTTTAATTTTGGCTTCTCTACTGGGTCTTGAGCATGTCATGCCATTTTTCAAGCCTTGATTCTGTAAACTGGAAGCTCGGCCATAGGTATTTCAAGCACCAGCAGGGTCAGCGTGGTAGGCAAGTCTCAGGACAGCTGCCAGATGAGGTCGATTAGGAAGAGGGCACTGGCAATACGCCTTCTGAAACCAGCCGATGGAAATGCTGCCTCACGAGAGAACATGGGACAGGATGAACCCCCTAAGGTGAAGAGCAACCAAAAGACCCAGGAGTCGCCCACCACAGTGGACTCAAGCCTCCTGCAGATGGTGAAAGTGAAAGTTCCCGTCCCGTAGCCTGTAGGAGAGAACACAAGGAAAGCTCTCAGCTCCAAGTCCAGGCCAAGGAACGGCAGTCGTGCAGATGTCCACCGCCATGATGTCTCCCCTGGGTGTCTGCCCCTCGGCCCTTGCGTCTCCACATGAGTACCGGGCAGCAAAGTGGGTGGAGGGCTAGTTCCAAGGCTGCCTTCCCTGCTGCCGGGAGCAGCCTGACACTGACCCTGGAAATTACACCGTGTCTCTCCTGACCTTCCCCATCAGGATCCTCTTAGCCAGTGACAAGGAATATCTCTGGAGTCTTTACCCAGGAGCCTGTGACGTTTAGACACTTGACTTCTCTTTCAAAAAAAAAAAAAAGGAGAGCACCTGATTCCTCTGTCCTCAAAGGGACCCCTTCACTGGCCAGATTTCTCTGTCCCAGTAAAGATTCTGTCCTCCTTTTCCTTCAGGAGGGAGAAGGAGAAGGCTTTCTGTGTGGCCTAGTGGTTACTGGTTGATCTACTAACCACAAGTTGTGCAGTTCAAGACCACCAGGGAGAAAGACAGGGCTGTGTACTATGGTAAACAGTTACAGTCTCAGAAACTCACAAGGGCAGTTCTACTCTGCCCTATAGGGTCACTGTGAAGACGTGATGGTGGTGTTTGTTTTTTGTTTTTGTTTGTTTGTTTTTATTCCTAGGCTGTTAAAGTCTGTTGTGTGGCTGAAAACTGAGTCATGGCGGTGAGTTCAATCCCAGGCTCAAATCCTCAGGTCAGAGCCACAGGTTTGTTTTAGCCCTGGTGGTGGTGTGGTTCCGCGGTGGGCTGCTGACCTAACCTCATGGTCACCAGTTCAAAACCACCAGGCTCTCCTGGAGAGAAGCTTCCTAATCCCATAAAAGGTTAGACACCCACAGGGGCAGTTCAACCCTGTCCTCGAGAGGCTCTATGAATTGGCATCAACTTGATGGCATTTGAGTCTCCCTTCTGGAAAGGGCCCTGGTGGTCCAGTGCTTAAGCTCTCGGCTGCTAACCCAAAGATCAGCAGTTGAAATCCCTGAGCTGCTCTGGAAGACAAAGACAGCAGTTAGTTTGCATAATGGTTGACAGCCCCATCAGCCTCTGGAAGGTGTCTTCTCTGCCAGGCAGCATGGTCAGAGGAGTGGGCCTTCCCTTCAGCGTGTTGGGTTTCGTCTCTTCCCTTTCTGCAAAACAGGGCCCAGGTGAGGGCCAGCGTCCCCAGAGAATCATTTCACACTACTGGCCAGAACCAAATGCCTGGCACAATGAAACACAGGCCTGGGGCCCAGACACGACCTCCCCCACCCACAAGCTTCCCCACACCCGGCCCGGGGCCATTGCACAGGAAGCCTGGACACCTTAGACCAGTGACAACCCTGTGCAGCCTGGTCCTTCCTGGTTTGAAGGGAAAATCTCTAAGTCATAAAACCCTAATGTACCTTCAGAATCACCTCATCATGTATTTAGACATTATCCGGGTCTTTATTAATATCTGTGCCAGGGACCTGGGGGAGCAGTCCGCTGGCCCCCTACCCCCACCCCAACAGCATGGGTGGGATGGGAGTGACTGGAGGAGCCCCTCCCTCCAGTCCTGTGCCCCTCCACAGGGAGAGGACAACTCCCCTTTAAGCAGTGGGTTTTTCCTTTCCCTTCTTCCAGACGTGTGTTTTACTGTATTTCTGGGTGGAAGGGAGGCGCCTTTCCGAGAAGCTGGGATGTCTGAGTGGGTTGAAAACAAGCCCTGGCTGAGTCTGGGCTTTGACTATCCCGGGCCAAGGCCTGGGCAGCTTTTCCAGCCAAGGTCCTCGCTCTCGGAGCTCAGGAGCCTTGACATTTAAAGGCCAAGCCAAGCTGTGATTTTTATCAGAAGCTCCCTTTGGAGCAGGGGTTGAGGAGAGTGGACGGGTGGGTTTTGAAGGCTGAAGTGGTGGTTCTTCAAGCTCCGCTTCTGGCTCACCCTCAGAGGGACCCACCCAGTGCGCCTAGCTGGGTCCTACTTTCCTGGCCATCTTCCGAGATGCCGAGGAGAGGGCCCTGGACTCACTTTGAACAGCACAGGGGGACTAGGGGAGGGACACAATTGGGGGGGTGGGGGCAGAATTCTGCTTCCAATTGACGCACTCAGGTTTCCTTCTCCCAGGGCACCCCGGCAGTCGCCCCCATCTGTCAGTGGAGGCATGTGCTCCCAAGATGCTGCACCGGTTTCAGTAGTGCTTCCAGACTGGCAGGCAAGTTCTGGTGATCTGCTGCCGAAGACCACCCTGGACATCACAGCAGTCTGACCTCTAAAGGCGATGGCGCAGGACAGAGACCAGGGTGGAGACCCACATGAGGGCAGCTAGCCACCGAAACGATGGAGGGGTTAGGGAATTCAGGTGAAGTCTTCATGCTGTTTAGAGACCGTGAGAGATGGGTCAGATGGGTACAGGCACACACAGAAGACAAACACCTACACACAGAGAGATTGAGAGACACAGACACATGGAGACAGTGAGAGAGAGAGAGAGTCATGCACAGAGAGAGAGAGAGATAGCTAAACACAGAAGGAGAAACACACACATGGAGCTGGTGAGATAGATACACAAAATGACATATAGTCGAGACATAGAGAGAGATGTGCATACACAGAGGCTTAGAGACAGTGAGAGATCACACATAAAGATATCAAGAGAGAGCAACACCCATAGACACACTCTCTCTCTCTCTCTTTCACACACACATACACACAGAAACATTGAGAGAGACAGAGAGAGGGAGAACATACACAGAGACAGATATAGAGACATAGCAGAGAGGGAAAGAGAGATAGACACATGCATGTATAGAGGCAGTGAGGGAGAGACAGACAGACAGACAAAGAGAGAGCGAAGACATAAGACAAGAGGACATGTCCAAAAAGCCCCTGCTGTGTGAGCGTCAGTCCCCATGGCAGCAGCGTGAGCTCATAGTGGCTCCATCCACAGAGGGTGTTGCAAGGGCGGAGTAGAAGACTGGCTGTCGCATCTCCCAGCTCGGGGCCTGGGGTTCTGTTGGTCTTCACCGAGGATGACTAAGCATGTAGGAGACAAGCTTTCCTGTCTGCTGAGCAGCCTGAAGTCGGAGCAAGTTTATACTCCAGGTTGTGGTTATTGTTTCCTTCTGACTCATAGTGGTCCAATGGACAATGAACTAGCCTCTTCTCACCATCTGATATGAGCCAAGCTCTTAATTCGTGATTTTCTGTCATCACTGGATTTGGGGGAACGAGGTGTCATTATCCTGTCTTACCAATGAGAAGACAGCCACCCTGAAAGGTTGAGAAACTTGCCCTGTAGTGTTGTTTGTTTGTTTGTAAGTAAACCTTGCAGGTGGTTCTCCAGAGGTTAGTCTTCAGGCCTCAGCTATGTCTGGTATTTGCTCCTGCCCCCAGCAAGCTGCCCTGAGAGGAGGCAATACAATCCCCTCCTCTGGTCTTCTTCACCTAGCAAGTTAAAAGATTAGATTAGATTGTTCAAGAAGTGAAAGGTGCCTAGGAGGGGGTTCTAAGAATTGTTGGGGGCCTGGCAGATATTGAGCAAGGAGCTTCTCCTGGACCACTAAAGGCGATGGCGCAGGACAGAGACCAGGGTGGAGACCCACACGATGGGGAGTGCCTGGAAGCACCTGCCATCTACATGATTGTGCGTGATCCTTAATAAGGAAAAAACGCTCTGGCGTGGACCAATGCAGGTAAGCCATGTTCGGTATGTACAGGTGAGTGTTCAGGGGATGAAGCCAGAAAACCAAGGTCTCTGTGAATCACTGGAGTGTTCTAAGCAAAGGTATGATGAGACCCAAGCATATAAACCAGTCACAGTGTGCGGTGCACTGATTGATTGGGGATGTTATCAGTAATATGTTCCAATCCAATCCTAATGTGTTTTTCTGGTTTCCCCACCTGTGCATGTAATCCCCTTTGGAAATAGGCTTGTTCTTTTGTTAGGTTCTGAGATCACACTACAGTAGGGTGGGTCCTAAACCTGATCACTCTTGAGTTATACAAGCAGCAGAATAGACCCAGACACGGTGTGAAAGAGAGATCAAGGAAAGCCAGGGATCACTACGATCTCCAAGACACCGAGTCTGGCTCACAGAGAGAGGCTCACAGAGATAGATATTGATGTGAACTTTGAAGGTAGAGAGCTGCTATGAAGAAATACCCTTCTTTTCTTTAAAGCCATGTCCTAGAGTACTTCAGCAATGGCAGCTCTGGGTAATTAAGGCAGGGGACTCAGGAAAAAGCCCGAGGAACACTGGCAAGCTATGGCAGTAATCGGGAACATGATGACTGGAACCAGGATGCTGGGAGTAACTGTAAAGTGCTTGGGTCACACTGTGAGTGTATTCTGTAGGTTCAGTCAAATTTTGTAAGTTTCCAGTATCAATGGCTGTGTCTACTCTATTTCTAGAAGGATTCATAATTAATTTCTTCTCATCTTCTTACATGCTTGGCATTGCAGCCTTGGATTTAGTATGGAAATATATGCAAAAGTATGCAAATAGACACATTTGTGCATTGATTCTGCCCCACCTCCCCAAAATCTGTTCATCTTACTTTTTAGGAAGGAGTACCAAATGCTTCTGACAGTGAGACTCAACTGACATGCAATGATTGTTAAAGCTCTAGGAGCTAAAGAAAAGGCTCGAATCCAAAAATAGTCAGCCCTCCCAATTCTAGATAATGGGTTTGGGGATTTGCTAAAAATTAGGGGTCATTTGAGAATGTACTTGACTTGGAGGGCATCAGACTTACCAAGCAGTAGGTACAGAATAAACCTATGTTGCAATGAATTAAGTCGTCTTAGTACTTCGCCCCTTAGTTGTGCAAAAGTTACCAAAGATGTCCCTAGTTAGTTACAAAAGATTTACTTTCCTAATCCTACTCTGGGCAGCTAGGTACACTGCATACCTATGCAGGGAGGGTACATGCAACACTTCTATTCATTCCTGTAGTCACTCCCCAAGGGTCATCACCAAGGTGGCTTCCAGTGGTCATCATCTCCTACACCAGGGTGGGTCTATGCAGACAGGATGGTTCTGTCACTTCAGAGATTGAGCTACGGAACAGACTAAGACACCGGCTTAGCAGAGCTTTTCCACTCTGCGGGAAGTGGGCTGCCTTGTTACCAGTAGCCCTACGGTCAAGCCCATGTGCTACAAACTGAGATCTAGAGCCAACAGCCAGGAGGATGCTCTTGGAAGGAAGAGATCCTCCAGTCCCACCAAGGAAGGCAGCCTGCAGAATGGCACCTACCAAGAAGGGGCCACAGACGGAGGGGCAAATTGCTCAGCAAAATCTTCACGCTTCCTTCTGGGTCAGGTCTGTGTTGGCAAAAGGCAGTGGAGGCAGAAGGCGTCCCAAGAATCCCAACACAGTACAAGCCACAAAAAGTGGCCACCACACACCAAATGGTCTTAGAACAATCCAGGGGTGGTTTTCTCAGTGTGTCAATCTCTACTTCTTCTTTCCTCATTCCCGTCTTCTTCCCTCTCTTCCTTTCCTGGCCCTCGGTCATTTTGCCTGCCCTGCCTGCTTTCCCTCTTTCTCTTGTCCTCATCCATTCATTCAGGAAATAGTACATCGCAACTTGATGTCACGGTGCGCAAGCTTAAGTGCTTGGAGTCTCAACTTAAAGTGTACCCAGAGGCACCTTGGAAGAAAGGCCTGGAAATTTACCCCTGAAAGCTCCCATCCATGAGAACCCTATGGAATCCAGTTTGACTCTGATATACATAGATCGGCTCATTAACATCTGGTGAGAAGAACCAACCAAACTGTGCTGAAACATTGAGCACATGGCAATGAAGAAAGGAGACAAAACTGCTCTAGCTGGACAACAAACGGAATAAATCAATAACACATGGAGTACAGGAGGCAGTGTCAAAGCCTACAAGTAAGGTTGGCAATGGCCGTGTGCATAACATGTGGCCTTTGATTTTAGGTGAGCTGCTCAGGGGGACGGTGGTGGCAGTGTTCCAACAAAGACTTGAAGGAGGTGAAAGATGAGGAGCAGGTACGGTCGTTGCAAAGACCTGGAGGTGGGAATGGGTTTAGTGAGCATAAACAACAATAGGAGGTGAGTTACTAGAGACCAAATGAGGAAGCAAGTGATAGAAAATAGGATCTGAGGGCAAAAGGCAGGGAAGTCGGACTGCGTGTGTACAAGCTCGTGGACCAGGACAATGACTTTTAGCCTGAGTGAAGGGGGAGTCATGGACACATGGAGGCCAGGAAGTGGCATGATCTGATTGGCAGTCGATGGCTCTCTCTCTCTCTCTCTCTCTCTCTCTCTCTCTCTCTCCCTCCCTCTCTCTCTCTCTCCCCCTCCGTAAAGCCTGGTAAATGTGAAGCCCTCTCTCCAGGAGCTCATGGCTTAGAGGGGGTGAAACATTTACAAAAGTATCATAAAATGCTATAGACAGGTGGCTACAGGCCAATCACTGTGCTCTGGATGGCACTTGCAAGCTTTTAAGACCCTAGGGCCTACCATAGAACAGAAGTACGAACCAGGAGAGGCAATTAACTGAGCTCCTCTGAGACTACCATCCCCTGCCTCGTCGCCCAAGCAACCAAATTCTAGGAAGAGCTCGGTGGTCAGTAATAAGCAGCCTCCGGAGCTAGTTCTTTTTTTTTTTTTTTCCTTTTCCTTTTTTTTTTAAACCTTGCTGAAAATAGATCTATCATGGGAAATTTGTCAATTCTATCTTTCACAGATAGACAGTGTAAGACCTCAGTTACCACCATCACTGTGCTGCCCTCATCCACCCGTTTCTCCTCCTTTGAGCCCCCTCTCTCCCCTCCATGGACTTAGGTCATAGAATATTCGTTCTTCATCTGTTTTTTATGAGCCGAATTATTTCACATCGCAGAATGTCTTCAAGCTCCATCCATCTCGTAGCACATTTCAAGACTTCATTTCTCCTATCACAGGTCTGTAACACCATTCTTTTTTAATCCAGTCAAGTGGTGATTCTCAGGAACCAGAGAAGTCAAGAATAAGAGGAGCATATGGACTGTGTAAGGAGCCCTGGGAGCACATGGGTCCAACTGCCAACCTCAGTTTCAATGGTTCAAAGCCAGCAGCTGCTCCTTGAGAGAACGGTGAGGCCGCTTGCTGCTGTCCAGATTTGCAGCTATGCTCTGTCCTAGAAGAGTGTTGCTGTGCGTTGGGACCCACGTGATGGCAGTGGGTTTGGAGTATCTGCCTCCATGATGCTGGCCCCTTTGCCAGGAGACCAGAAGACCTGGACAGTGGCTGGCTGACCACCGTGACTCAGAACAGTTGGGTCAAAGATTCCCTAGCAGCATTTTAATCTAAAGGAGTAAGCGCAGATCAAAACCAAAGTTTCCAATTCTCACGGGATCTAGACGGCCTGGAGCCATGGAGGGTGGCTAAACTCCTAAAACTATCACCCTGAGATAATCTTTAAGCCCTAAATCCAAAATATCCCCCTGAAGTCTTCTTAAAACTGAACAATAGTTTAGCTTAACTAGTAACAAGGGTTTGTTTTCAGCCGTATGCTCTCTCTAGAAGTACCTGTGTGGAATCTGATTGACAAGCGCATCTTGCAAGATTAGATAGGAACCTGAGGGGGAAGTGAGCTTATGGTAATGAAGGAGGAACCACACAGAAAAGAAGAGTGAGAACTGAGACACAATGCCAAGAATGCGACATGCATCGATAAACAGTAGGTGTAGAAAGTGTTGCATGGTTGTGGGGTTTTTTTTTTTAATGATTGCAAACAGGGTGAAGGTAGACAAAGCAAATCAATTTTCCATTCAACAATTGATATGTTGTTTGTTTCCCGCCATTGATTGCAATCCCCATCTCTCATGCCACTTCCTCCTTGTGTTTCCTGTTTCCGTTGCTCTTCCCTTTCTAACCTTTCTGAACTCTGTCCTTGAATACAGGCTGTATGCTTTATCACAACTGTTGAATTCTTCCAAGAAGTGTGTGTTTTCCTGGAATCACTGATCTCCTTATTGACCTACTGTTTGGCTGAAAACAGAACCATTGGTAGAGTTCCAATTCCAGGCCTGAAGGAGTCTACGGGTCATAGTCTCAGAGGTTCTAACGGCCATCCATAGACTCGGAGACTCTGTCTGACCAGAAAACTTGGGTTTTTTTCCGTTTTGTGTTGGGGTTTTTTTATGATTTTTAGTTTAGTACCAACTTTTTTTATCTCACTCTCACCAAGGCCTTCCAACATGATCCATTTCAGAGCAACTGACATTGATATACAGCTAGTTATACAGCTCTCAGTGTCATGGAAGCCAATGTGCATGTGGTCCATCAGTCCACCATTGAATGACTCATTTTCTTTTCTTTTTTTTTTTTTGGCATCACTGTCCTCTGGTGGGAGTAGGAGGCCCAGCCTTGCTCCTTGAGAGCTACTGCTGGATTTGAACCCCCAAGCCAGTGGGCCGCAGTCCCACATTCAACCACTTCACCATTGGGGCTCAGCGAATGACTCATTTTCATGGAGCTCAGATTTTCTTCACTCTTTTTTTTCTTCAGATGGCAAGAAATGAATAGGAGCATTTTAGAGGGTCACACATGATTTTGTAAGACACTAGTTCGTGTTCATCAATGGAGCATGTACAACATTGGCTATGGACTGTGATGCCAAATGACCTTGGTGTCCACACACACAACCCATGGTTCAGAGTCCCCCAGGTCCAGTGACTCATTTTTCAGGTGTTGGGTTTTATCTAAGGCACTCCCCCAACTTGCTCCCTAGTTGGTGTATGTGCTGCTACATGTATTCTCGACAATAATAGCAAAAGGGTTTTTCCTGGGCTGGGACATCTTGTGAGGTGGTGGCTTTTCAGCTAGAGCTTGAACGATCCATGTGCCATATTTACAAGTGAACATAGGAAAGGGCATTGCAGGTCCAAAGTCTAGAAAAGGCAAGACAGGTATGCTTGTAAGAGCCTGGCACATTGAGGAAACCACAGCAAATTTGAGCAGGGCTGGAGCCCCCCAAAGGAGCCCTGGTGATACAGTCCTTATGTGTTGGAATACTATCTACATGGTCTGTAGTTCGAAACTGCCAGCAGTATTTTAGGTGAAAGGCTGGGCTTTGTCTCTCCAAGAGAGTTGCAGCTTTGGAAACCCACAGAGGGTCACTCTGAGTCAGTGGCAGTGAGCTTGGTTTGTTAGGAGCCACCCAATACCACAGAAAGTCTGGAGCTGGTTCTAGAAGGTTCTGCGGCTTCTGAAAGTTGTAGCGAAGGACACAACGAGATCTTGAAGCATTTTAAGTGGACGAGGAGGAAGATCCAGACCAGATTGATAGCCACGTGTCAACCTGTTCAACCCTCGCATCCCAAGTGACTCACTCCCCACCAGGAAATGGCCGGAGGACTGTAATTTTTATATTGCATATGTAGCTTACTTCCAGTGGCCTGTACTGCGCAATGACAGAGCTCCAGAAAAGGGGCCACTCACCAGACCCCAAGTTCATCCTGGGTGGGTTCCTCTAGCACAAAGGGGCCTGTGGCTATTATAATCTATTATAGTCACACCCAGGGACAGCTTGAGGGGAAGGGAAAGAGCCTCACCTCTCAGATCTCAGGTTCTGCCCTCAGGAGAAAGAAACCCAGCCTTCCAGAGACCTCATTTGGAGACTCTAGCAGCACCTAGGGCCAGGGGCAAGCCTGTGACCCTGAGGGCAGAGGGGGCAAAGGACCACAATAATGAGGGGAATAAAGATAACAAGGAAATCAGTCCTTGCGGAGGCCTGGCTACTTGCTCAGGACCCTCTGGGAGCCTCGGTGTGGTTTCTCAGAGGTAGTCCGAGCCCAGATTATTTCTTAGGTCAAATACAGCCTACTGGGGTCTAGTGAGGACATGCTAATCGGCTTGTGATCTGGAGCCTGAAGTGTGACCAGGGTGTGGTTTAGCAACTCTTATGTCATCCCTATAGGAAGGGCTGGGCAGAAGGCGGTGGAGACTGCATGTGAGAATGCACCCTCTCTATGCTGGAGACCCACGTTGGGCTCCTGGCCAATGCACCTCAAGCGTCAGCACAGCTCCTCTGTCACGGCAGGCGTCAGTGGTCCTGAGCCCCTGGTGAGCTGTTTGCAAGGGCGTTTCTAGACCAGCCTGGCCTAGAGATCACATTTCCAAAAAATAGTCCCTGAAAATCCAACGGCTCACCATGGCTCGGACCCTGTTGGGCAGGTGGGTCCCGGGAGCCTCCCAGCCTTTGAGAGTCTGGAGCCCCCTGGATGGGGGCTGACAACAACCGTGAGGGAGGCAACCTCCTGTCTTGGAAGGGAGGAGACTTTGTGGCTGTGTTTGCGTAACTCTCCATCCCCCCCACCCTCCCCGCCAAAATTTTTTTTTCTCGCTGCCATCAGGTCAAAGCTGACTCATAGGCACCCTATGGGGCAGGGTCAAGCAGCGCTTGTGAATTTCTGAGGTGGCAACGGTTTCCCGGAGGAGGAAGGCCCATCTTTCACCTGAGGAACTAATCGCTGGTGGTTGACGAACCACCCACCTCTTGAATGCACCAGGGCTCCGTGCTCTCCCTAAGATTGGAGGAAAGATCAACAGGGATCATCCCACCATGGGGCTCCCTGCAGCTGGGGGGAGGGAGCATCAACTTCCCTCGAAAATCCTGGAGGTGCACGGGAGAGCAGAGGTCGGGCAAGACGTGCGAGCTCTGATGTTGGGAGTCACCGGTCAGGAAGGTGAGGGAGAGGCTTGTCGGAACCTTCTAGCGAGGTCACTTGGGAGCACCGGGGGGAGGAAGGAGTGGATCGGGCAGGGCAGTTCGCGGAGGGAGAGGCAGGGTGCACGTTGTTGCAGAATCCACCGTGATCTCCCCTTTGTGAAGCCTCTGTTGGGGCACACACCCAGTTCTTGTCTGTACTGGCTCAGCCCGGGCCCTCCTCCCTTAGATCCCTGGAGAAAATTCAGAGTGGAGGCTACAGGAAAAAGGGAAAACCGGTCCCAGAAACTGCTGTAGCTCCACCCCACCCCCCACCCCCTCGTATGTGCTGGCGGGAAGCTCTGGAGAGCCATCCCCTTGCACAGATTCCCAAGTCCAGGGCTCTTGGCAGCTGGTATAGGAATTGGCCCAGGGCGAGTTCCCCGGGAAAAAAGGTCCAAGCTGGGCGTGGGTCCTGCTCTTGGGCAGGCCGTGTCTTCGCCTCAGGCTCACCCTTGCTGCTGCGCCTGCCGCTGCTACTGCGGAGTAATCTGCATGCTGCAATGGGTCTTCCAAAGGACTCTTGCAACATGGTGTGTGGAGCTCCCAGGTAAACAGCCAGTGTGTGTGCCCGGAGCGGTGCTGACGTCTGTCTTCCAGGCCAGCCTCCCTGCCCGCTGGCCTTGGGGCTGGGCTCTGCCCTGCTTCTCTGCCTCACTCTCCCCGGCTGCCCTGGGAACCAGGTCAGGGGCACTGCTGGTAGGTGTCATGGCGCATGAATCAGGGCCCATCCAGACGCTGGGTGTTTTAGCCAACAGATAGTCCATCTACTAAGCTCCTCTAAGAGAACGGCAAATCTCCAGATGAGGGGTCATCTCTGGACAGGAGAGGTTTAGGTAACTGGAAACTCCAAGCGGGTCAGCAGTGACTCAAGGAGTTTTGCATGGCCTTCACAGGAGGTTGATTTAATTTTCCACAGGTAGGTGACATGGGAGAGGGGAAGGCGGGGCGGGCTCTCATCTCGACTGGTGGTTCAGCAAGGCGGTTTAATCCCTTTGGATGACCCGGAAGTCTTTGCGTGGCGATTGTTGGCAAGGTCAACTCACTGATGCCGAGGTCCAGGTTCTGGCAACCTGATACAGTAGAATTACTTTGCTAAAAAAAAAAAAAAATTCCATAGACAACAGATCAAAGTCATATCTGTGGAGTCAATTGGGTCTGGTAGAGACCCTATGGTCAGAGTAGAACTATCCCTTTGGGTTTCTGAAGCTGTAAAACTTTCTGGAAACCAAAAGTCTCATCTTCCTCTCAGCTGGTTCAAACCACTGACCTTGCAGTTAGCAGCTCAGCATAGACCCCACTACACCAGTGGGGCTTCCTTTTTTTCTGACTTCAAGCCAATTGAATGTAGCCCTTCCTATGCACCAGCAGGCCCAAGCAGTGTGGTAAGTCCTTAGGACCTGGCAAGGGCCAAGATTCAGTCCCTGCCCTCAGGGGGTGAGTGCAAGGTCCCATTGTGAAGTCAGACATAAACAAACAGGAATCTCGGTGCCGCCTGGTAATCACAAAATAGCAAGAAGCTTATTTTGCTGGCGAGAGCAGCGAATCAGAGGAGGCTTCTAGGAGGAAGTGAACTCATAGCTTGAAACATAAATAAGAATAAATGTTCCCTCCACTGCGGCCCATTGAGGGACCATAGGATGAGCCTCTGGTCATATATGTTTGCAGAGCAAATAATTCCTTTGAAATATTTAGTAAAAAGGAAGAAAGCATTTACTGGGACTGAGTGAACCGATTCCATTGTCCTTAGTCATTTCCTCTTCTGCATCTCCATGGGTAAGTAAGGTATGTGGTCTTTGTCCTTTAAAAAGTTATTTACGTTCGGAAACTATCACAGGAAGTGTAGGTCCTTGGGAGGCACAAAGAGTGAAGCACACAACTACAAGCCGCAAGATTGACATCCAAACCCACCCAGAGGTGCCTGGGAAGGCAGGCCAGTGACCTGCTTCTGAAAGGTCCCAGCCTTGATGTCCCTGTGGCACAGCTTGGCGGTGCTCACCTGGCAGTCATGAGTTGGGGAACTAACTAAATGACCACTCACAGCAACAACCCCCTAAATGAGTGCCTGCTAAGCAGGAGGTGGGCGAGTTTAGGAATGACAAGCCACGTAAGGCTCCTGATTTTCCTCTTTTAAGATTCTTCTGATTCCTCCAAGGCAAAGACTGGTTCTTTATCCCCTTCGTACCTCCGGGAGCCAGTCTTGTTTGCCTTCCAGTGTGCACACATGTGAAATCAAGTGACGGTTCCCCTCATGGTTCCTTTTCCCCAGGTGGAGTCTTGAGCCCGTAGCTCATGTTCCTTATGTGGGATTTCTGGCACATTCCTTTCTGGACCAGCAATCTGGATCCTCCATGCCTGCTGATGGAATATCATGCTCAAAATTGTCAAGGTCTTTACAAGACCGATCACTGGTATGAATGAGCATTCCATGTCTGGGTTCCTTGGAGGGGCTGGACTTAACCACAGGAACCCTGGGACAGAGACACTGCCTCCAGAAGCCAAACTAGTGTTCTGAGCATCCTTGGCTGCAGCCAAAATGTTTCTGCTTAAAAAGCCCATCAGTAGGTGAAACGACATCCTCTTACAGAGGGGTTGCAGGGAGGAGGTGAGCCAGTGTAAAGTACCGTATAGTAACAATGAAATATGCAACTTTCCTCTAGTTCTCAAATGCTTCCTCCCACCCACTATCATGCTCCTGATTCTACCAGACAAGTCCAACTAGACCAGGGGATGTACACTGGAGTCAGAAACATGGGGAATTTAGGATAGATATTCCCTCAGGACGAGTGATGGGAGTGGTGAGACTAGGAGGGTGGAGGGATGGTAGAGTAGAAAGGGGAAACTAATTTCAGGGATCTACATATAACCTCTCTGGGGCATGGCCAACAGGGAAGTGAGTGAAGGGACACATTGGACAGTATACGATATGAAATAGCAATTTGTAAATTATTAAAGGTTCTTAGGGGAAAGGGAGGAAGGGAAATATGGGGAGGTGGAACTGGCGGCCTAAGTGAAGGGAGGATGTTTTGAGAGTGATGATGAAAACAAGTGTACACATGAGATCTGCATTTAATTGATGTATGTATGGATCGTGAGGGGAGGTATACGAATACCCAATAAAATGATTCATTTTTTAAAAGGGGGGAGGGGAAAGGGGAGCTTTTTTTTTTTTTTTAAGAGGAGCTTATACCAAGGGCTCAAGTGGAAAATGTTTGGAAACGTATGTGGCACCATGTGTGCAAATGTGCTTGATACAGATGATGTACTGACTGTTATAATAGCTGCAAGAGCCCCCAATAAAATTATTTTTTTAAAAAAAATTAAAAGGAGAAGCAGCCTTCACAACCTCAGTCTCCGCTAGATCCCTCAGATGCTTTAGGAATTGGCCATGATTCTGCGCTTGTCTCCTGCTCTGTTGGCTGAGGTTTGCAGATGGAGGCCTGTCTCGGGGACAGTGGGAGGCAAGAAACCTTGTTAGCTCACCACCCACTGACAGCATCTTTGCCCGCAATTCTGTGCGTAACATGCCGTACTGAGAGGGAAACAGAGACATCAGAAAGTAAGTGAAGGTTGGGTTCCTTACCCCTTAGGCAGGAGAATGGGTAAACAGATTATCTTGACATTTTTTGTTTTGTTTCTAATTGTCCTTTAGGTGAAAGTTTACCAAGCAATTTAAACACAAACAGTTCCTTGACTCCTGTCGCAATCTCACCATGTGTCAGCACTCTTGTTTCCACCTTGAGTTTTCCTTTCCGGTTCGCCCGGCTCTCCTGCCTTTCTGAACTTTGCTTTGGGGCACATGCTGCCCTTTCCAGTCCTGAAGGGTTGGTGGCTCTGGGGAGCGCACTTCTCCGGGGTGTCCATGTTCACTGTACAGGCCTTTTATGTGACTACAAGGTGATCTCTGGGAGTGGCTTCCCTACTAAGCTATCAAGGGGTCTAAGAGTCGGAATGGAGTTCCACCAGTCTCTGTCAGACTAAATCAGTCTTTTGTTAATAAATTTGCATTTTGTCCTACTTTCCTCTCCCCTGCTATCTGGTTCCTTCTATTGTGAGCCCAGTCAGAGTCACGGATGATGGTAGCTGAATACCACCTCATTCTTCTGGCCTTGTTTATAGTGCAGACTATGTGGTCTGTTGGTCCTCTGTCTTAATTGCCTCCTTGAATCTTTTTGTTTTCGGCACCCTGCTTTGCTCTATATGGAAACAGATTAACAGCTGTAACTTAGATGGCTACTTGCAAGCTTCCAGTAACTACTCACACAGTAGAACACTGAACATAGTCTCTATGGACTGTTGTATGACAATTGACCTTGATGTCCCCGGAGACTGTGGTGCCTACCATTGGAGTCTAGTAGTTCAATCCCAGGAGATGTTCGGTCATAGATAAGAGGTTTTTAAGAGTCTCTGGTGACATCATGGGTAAAGCAGTAGATTATTAAATGTAAGGCTAGGAGTTCAAATCCACCAGGCATTCCATGGGAGATCAATGATGCAATCTGCCCCCATACTATATTTCTAGTCTTAGAAACCCTGAGGGGCATTGCTGCTCTATTCTAGAGTTCTTCTAAGCATCCTTGGCCTAAGGTTGCTATAATTTGGAGTTGACTTGACAACAGTGGGTAAGAGGCTTTCAGGAATGCCCGTTGGGCCCAGTTATACACATGGGTATGTTTGCAGCATGTCCAAATAATAAGTATTTCTACGCATATTCACTGAAAACCATACATATGCATGAGCATCTACTGCTATGTGCTCTGCCACCTTGTTGAGCAAACATAACTAGCTATGTATACACTCATACAGTATTTGTTATTGTTATTGTAGTGTTGTATATACAATGTTATTTACTGTTGTTGACTTTTCCTCTTTGGGCTTATTCAGTATCTTTCTTTGTCTATAGATATGTTGTGCTGACCCCCACATTGTGTATGACCTTTCCCTTCATCGATGTCAGCATGCATATACTGTCTCATTGGTGACTTTTTTCTTCCTACAGCCCTGGTAGCCATCAAATAATTATTGTGTCTTTATGACTTTTTAATAATCATAGTTTCTTACAATATTTATTTCTTTTGTCATAAATAATTTTATTGGGGTTCTTACACTTCTTATAACAATCCTTAGGACTGAGCCCTGGTCACATAGTGGTTGTGCATGGGACTGCGGACCACTGGGATGGAGGTTCAATTTCAGCAGCGGCTCCACAAGAGCAAAGGCTGGACCTCCTACTCCCACCACCAGAGGGCAGTGATACCCAAAAAGCAACAACAAAAAAAACCCAAACAAATAACAATCCATAGACCAATTGTATCAAGTACATTTGTACATATGTTACCATCATCATTTTCTTTTTTTCCCCCTTTTTCCTTTTTCTTTTTTTTTTCTCATTTCCCTGACTTAATTCAGTAGTACATTCACAGCAGGGGTGGGGTAGACACAAGGTAGGTCCTGATCTGTCCTGGAGCCCTGGGGCACCACATACCATACACTCTGAGTACGAGGGAGAATAAGGTGGGGGGACTTTAGGTGGCCCCAAGAGAAGCCTCTGTACCAGGAACAGGCAGTGAGTGTCTGGATCCCCCTAGCCCAGGCCCACAATGGGAAGGGCTACTAATACGGGGTGGAGGTGGAGGGGTAGACAGGGCCTGTCATCATTTTCAAAACATTTTTTCCTATGTAAACCCTTGTTCTCAGCTCTTTTTTTCCCCCACCCTCCCCCTTTCTCCCACCCTCATGACCCCTTGATAAGTTATATTTTTTTTCATATCATATACTGTCCGCTTTCTCCCTTCACTCACATTTCTATTGTTCAACCCCTGGGTCCACACCCCTAGCCAGGAGTGTCTAGTTGGCATCGTATCTAACTATTGCAATGTTAACTAGATCTGCATTTTTGTTTCCATTTCTTTTTAGTGGTTCTATTCATTGTGGGAAAGGATGTGTCAACGTCTCCTAGAACTTTGTGCTCCTAGAACTGTCCTTTGTGCTTTTTCCATTCTGGTAGAGTTTGTATTTTGGAGCTCTGTCATTGGATGCATATCATGTATTAAGCTAAGTTTCTCCAAAACCAGTGTCAATTTGGCTGTGCCATAATTTTCAGGGTTTGATAGCTATGCAATGTTGTGATTTAGCAGCTATATAATAACATAATAATCCCCATGATACGATACAATGTGATGAGGCATTGTACGGTGCTCAAGATGGGATGCAGTTCTCATGCTCAGATTTGAGGTGTGACCTACATCACCTTTTATCTTACAAGAAATGAAAGAAGAGAGAAGCAAGCAAAGAAAAGGGGACCTTGCTCCTCACCAAGAAAGAGGAGCTTCCAATGGAGTCCGTTCTTTAGAACCAGGAATCCATGCTGAGAAACTCATCCACCCTGAATTCAAGGGAATTCAGGGGAATTCAAGACACAAGGAAATTGAACTCCAAGACCCATGGGTGTTGAAAGGAGACAAGGACCTTCCCTCTGAGCCTAAAAAAAGGGAAAGCCTTGTCACAGAGCCTGCTCTCTGAATTTGGAATGCTAGTTTCCTGAGCTGTGAGGGCATCCATTTGTTTGTGAAAGCCGTTCACTGGGATACTTCTGGAATCACCCCAACTCCAGAACCATTTGCCTTCAAGTCGTTCCAACTCTTAGTGACACAGTTGAGGCTCCTTGAACATATAAGCAACACTCACAAGCACCTTCACTGCTATTGAGTCAGTGCTGACTCACAAGTGCCCTGTAGGTTTCTAAGACCTTTACTCTTTACAGGAATAGAAAGCCCAGTCTTTCTCCTAAGGAGCTACTGGTGGTTTTGAACTGCTGACCTTGCACCTCGCAGCCCTATAGGTAACGACTACACCACCAGGGCTCCTCTGTTAAAGAACTAAGACCGCCTGTAAATATTTATTTGGGTTATACCTTTCTACTGAATTGACCCCTTAATCATTATATTGCATCCTTTATTATCTCTTATGGTAGAATTTGATTTAAATTTTTTTTCCAAGACTAATATTGCCACTCCTACTCTTTTTATGGTGACTGTTTGCTTGACACATGTTTTCCGCCATCTGATTTTTAACCTATTTATGTCTTTATGTCTCAGGTGTGTTTCCTGCAGGCAATATATTGATAGTCATTTAAAAATATCTCTTCTACCACTCTGTCTCTCCCCTGGTGCATTGAAAGCATTTGCATTGAGCATGATGATTGATAGATAAAAATTTACTACTGTCAAAAAAAAAGAATGTATTACTGTCATCATGTCATGCTTTTGTGTATGTGTGTGCTTTTGGGGGGTGTTAGTGATTTCTTTGTTCTCCTTAGTTCTCTGTTCTGAGTTCTTTTTATAATTATAATTGATTGTCATTTCATGCCCGTTGTTTTTGTTGATCTTTTTGTTTATTAAGATTTTTGATTTCCCTTTTCTTTTCTACTTTCATGAATTGGTTTGTACTTTTCTTTGTGCTTACACCAAGTTTTACCTTTCTTTCCCTAAATTTAATATTGCCTGTTATTTCTTGACCTTGCTCAGAGTTCATCTTTATCTGGGGATCCTACTGCCACACCATTTGTTCTCCCTTTTAGTTTCCCAGGTGACAGCTGTTTTCCTGGTTTTATTTTTGCAGCTCTATTTTACTTTTCAGAGTTCTTTATTTTGCTTGATATCGGAGTGATAAGGTCAGGTGCTTTAATCTCATGCTGCTGTCTTCTATCGAGTGTTCTTTGCCCAAAGGACTCTCTTTACTATTTCTTTTAAGGTTGGTCTGATTTTCACACCTGCTCTTGATTCTTATTTGTCTGGCAATATCCAACATTTTTGTTATATGTACAATTCAATGAATTCAATGCAGAGGCAGTGAACTATTTAATGTGGCTCTTCTAGCCAAAATCTCCAACTCCCACCAAATGACCTTTACCTACATGGGTCAAGATACTGACAGGATTCACCTGTGAGTCATTATGACCAAGAGTCCCTGGAGTGCCATCCTGCTGTGTGTAAAATGGTCCCTCTGAGAAGCAGGAGAAGGGATCTCATTTCCAGCAAGGGCCAGGAACGGAGTGCACCCTATGGACCCGAAATTCTTACAGAGTGAAACCCCTGCATCCAGAAGACAGGTAGAACATCAGAGAACCTGCAGCGAAGACAGAAGCCAGGGAATGAGACAGAGTGATGGACTTCCCAGCCCGGAGGGTAGGTAAAGCTGAATGCTTTAGTGCAGGAGGCTGGCTTGTGGAGTGGGGTGCCTCTGGGCACTTAATTGGGGAAATCATACTTGCTGAGTGGAGCTGAGTGCCTTTGGGGTAAGGCTTGATGGAGTGAAATGCCCCTTGCTAACCCAGGGAAGTGGAGCTGAGTGAGTGCCTTTGGGCTAAGGTTTATGGAATGGGCAGCCTCTGGGCCTTAATTCAGGGAGCTGAATTTGTTGACTCACAAAGTCTTCAAGTTAAGGCTTACAGCAGAGTAGTATGCTGTTTGGGCATTTGTTAGCAGACCTGAAAGGACTTTGTAGTTTGTCTTTTTTTGTCTGTTTGTGGCATCACTGCCCTCTGGTGGGAGTAGGAGGTCTAGCCTTAGCTCCGGAGAGCTGCTCCTGCATTTGAACCGCAAACCCAGTAGGCCGCAGTCCCACACTGAACCACTACACCACCGGGGCTCAGCCCTGTAGCTTGTCCTGACACCCAACTCAACCCTGAGCATTTCTTACTGCCATTAGAACTTGCTAGCTTTCTTGATAAAACCTTTCATCGTGAATTTTGTCTGAGTAGGCATTGCAGTGGGTGTGAGTACCTGGGGATACATTTTAGAACACGAATAAAGTCAATGTAGGTTACATTCCTCAAGTTCAGCCACCTTTCTGGACAAGCATTTGCAAATTAGGTTGCCATCTTTTACATAAATTCACTACCTATAAGCTGCTCATCTGTCCTTTGGTGTTAGTGTTCTCACTGTGATTCCATATAAATGGCTTTTGAAAATAATACCCTCCTTAGCACAAACATGCTTTTCCAACCGAGCTAATCAATTATTTGCTTCAAAGATAACTTTCAGGAGAGAGTTTTAATTCAGTGTTTCCAGAAAACTCTGGATTCTATGCGAATTTGAGGTTCTATTCTACCTTATCCTCTTTGTGATTAGACCCCCTTGATCTCAACTTTCAGTAATGGGAGCAGGGCACCATCTCGTTCTCCTGATCTCACAGCAAAGGGCACAGTTAGGGAAGCAGATATAGACAATGATTAAAGTTTGTGCTTCTGGGCTCAACTTTGGATCCTTTTTCTAGCTTTTCCCACCTGTGCTCAGAGAGGATCAGGGTGCTTTCTGCCACTTTTCTATCCTCTACCATGTGTAAAGAAGTGAGGAACAATTAGACGTTCAGCCGGCACTGCTGAAAGGTGTTCCTCATTATGGTTCTATTGGTTGCTGTGTTGACCTCACCTGCAAGAGCCTATAGTTACTGGGATAAGAAAGGCCAGGAGGGAAATGGAGTTCCTCCCACTCAAATATGTAGCCTTAAAAGACCATGGCTTGGCGATGTGGTTCAGGATTTACTTCCCCGGAAATCCTTTTTGAAAGGCAGCAGCTTAAAAGAATGAGCAACACGAGATTCACAGTGACAGTGATTCAAGAGGGAGTGTAGGCACAGCTAAGCCCAGCCGAAAACTGACACAAGGGGCAAGGGCAACTAAAAAAAAAAAAAATCAATCTCTGCCCCGGGAATCTTATGAGTGCAAACTTTCTTAACGAAATGTGTGTTTGTGTTTTGAGTGACTAAGAGGTCAGGGACAAGTTCAAACGCACGGGAAGTTCAATGTAGAAGTTAATGAGATAACATTGAAGGGAATGCATGATCAAACATCCCTTTCTTCTAGAACACTTTTCCCCAGAATTCCAGATCCCAACATTGCACAGCCAAAACCATGGAACGAACAGGAATGTCATCCTTCACAACCTTGGGAATGGGTGAGAGGGAACTGCCCGACTGCATTCATTCATCTGGCTGGGGAAGAAAACAGCCATGGTATTTAATTCTGAGTGAAGTAGGAGATGCCCCTAGGAAAGTACCAAAAGGCAGCGGCAGGCGTCAGAAAGAGAGCACCTGTTCCTTCAGTAAAATGTGCATGAGGTCCTCCCTGAACCCCAGTCACTGCCTGCCCCTTGCCATTCATGAGCACCTCTGTGCTTTCCCAGCTCCCAGTCCTATCTCTGTTCCTCATGGAACTCTTCCAGCCGCCACCGTCTGACACGTTAGCAGTATCAGAGGCTCAGATGATTGCTTCCAGCCAAACATTTGGTTGGTTTTAAATTCACATCTTGTCATGCCGCTTGCTGACACCGTTTTAAAGTTCTGGCGGGTGTGTGTGTGTGTGTGTGTGTGTGTGTGTGTTCATTTTAGTCCCTCAAATGTCTTAATCACATGCGTCTCTGAATGGAGCATCACAGCCCTAATACTTTGGATTTGATTCAAGGCTATAGCATATCAATCTGTCCTCAGCACTTTCTTGGGTCATATTTATCTGCAGGAACGCAAGAGATCAAAGTTTAGTTCTTGGCAATCAAGTAGAAGCATTTCTCTGAGAAGGGCAACTGGGTTTCTGGGTTTTCCCATTTTACCTCCTCTTTCTTCCTTCATGGGACATGTTTGCAAAGATCAAACAGCTTTTCCTTTATAAATAGCTTTATTGGGTCCAACAGGGCTTCAAAAAATTCATGGAATGAAAAGACAATGTAATTTTCCCAAGAATCTTTGGTGTCACTGACAGACCAGTAGTAGACAGTTTGGTAAGTTTGTACTTAAGTTTGCATCTGTAAAGACATCACCACAATCAATAAAGTGAACCTATCAAAACCCCAAAGCAACCCAGCTGCTTTGGAGTCAACAACGCCAACTCATGTCAACCCATGTATGTCATAATCCAACTGTGATCTGTAGGGTTTGTTTATAGTGAGCCTTGATGGAATAGCGTTTACATGCTGGGCTGCTAACTGCCATGTCAGCAATTTGAAACCCCCAGGCACTCTGAGTGAAAGACAAGGCTTTCTACTCCCTCAGACTGCTACAGTGATGTAAACCCGCAGGGGCAGTTCCTGTTGAGTCACTATGAGCCCACATCCATGCAATGGCCGTGAACTTGGGTTTGTTTTGCTTTGCTTTGCTGCTAGACATAACATCCAGGGAGTAAGAAAGTAATGACAGCTCCTTGTATGTTGTTTTGTTTCCTTACAACAAACACATCCCTGCTATGGGGTCTATTTCAACTCATAATGACCCTAGAGGACAGGGTAGAACTGCCTCTGTGGATTTCAGAGACTGAAAGCCTCTTCTTTCTCCTGTGAAGCAGCAGGTAGTTTCAAACTACTGACCTTATAGCTAGCAGCCCAGGGTGTAACCCCTATGCCACCTTCTAGTGCTGATCTAACACAAACACCAGAAATGAGTGGTTTTAACAAACAGAAATGTGTTTGTTTGTTTTTCGCTGTGAAGGAACCAGAAGTCTAAGTTCCTGAGCAAGAGTTCAGAGAAGAAGGTTTCCTTTTTTGTGATTCTGGAAGAAGGTCCTTGTCTCTTCTGAGCTTCTGTCACTGAACGATCTTTGTGTGACTTGACATCTTTCCCTTCCTCTACTTGCCCATTAGATTATTTATTTTATATTTTAATTTTTGTTTTAAACTGTTTTATAACTGAGTTGTACTCAATTATTATGATCCTTTCTGCCATAATCCTTTATGCGATATAATTCTAGATTTTGAAAACACCTGTGGTTCTAGTCCCATTTTAGAGAACATTATCCCCCAACAAACAGCAATCAGGTGAAATAAAGCTCTAACAGAAAGGCAAAGGACATTTAAAGAAATCTAAATACAAGTATGTACATGTGTAAATATGTTATATATAAGAAGAAGATAGATCTATGTACTTATATCTATATGTTAAGAATTAAGGTAGCAAATGGACACTGGGCCTTCTTTCGAATACTCCCTCCACACAAGAATACTTTGTTCTATTAAGTTGGCATTCCATGGTGCTCACCTTCCCGAAATGATCACTGAAGACAAATGTGTGCATATGCAAAAAGCAAAAGTGGTGAAGAAAGCTGGTGGTGCCGGCTATCAAAAGATATAGCATCTGGGGTCCTAAGGCTTGAAGATAAACAAGTGGACATCTAGCTGAGAAGAAACAAAGTCCACATGGAAGAAGCACACCAGCCTGTGTGATCACAAGGTGTCGATGGGATCAGGTATCAGGCATCTAAGACTCCAAACAAAATCATATCAATGTGAAAGAGGGTGAGTGTGAGGAATTGAGACCCAAGCCCATCTGTGGACAATTGAACATCCCCTCACAGAAGGGTCACACGGAAGAGATAAGTGAGTTAAGGTGCAGTATAACACCAATGAAATACACAACTTTCCTCTAGTTCTTTAATGCTTTCTTCCCCCTCTCCACTCCCACTATTCTACCCTACAGATCTATTTAGATCACAGCATGCACACTGCTACAGATAGGAGCCCACAACACAGGATAGACAACCCCCTCAGGGCCAACAAGGAGAATGCCAGGAGGGGGAGGGGAAGGTGAGGGGAAAAGGGGGGAAATCGATCACAAGGATCAACTTTAACCCTCCTCCCAGGGAGATGAACAACAGGAAAATGGGTGAAGGGTGACCAAGAATGATGTGAGATAGGAAAATTATCTATAATTTCACTTTGACATTCAGAGCACTGGGCAGAAATCACATGGTGTCCGCACCCGCCGCTGGCTTTCGCAATGCTTTGTTTTAATTAAACAGTCGGATTCCCCTGGTCTGTACCAGTTCTAAGTTGGCTGGTAGGTGCCGGAATAATCTATAATTTATCAAGGGTTCATGAGGAAAGGAGGGGGTTGGGAAATGAGGAGCCGATACCAAGGACTCATATAGAAAGAAAATGCTTTGAAAGTGATGATGATCAGGGCTGAGCCCCCGTGGCGTAGCGGTGGTGCGCCAGACTGCGGCCCACTGGGACAGAGGTTCGATTCCAGCAGTGGGGCTGGGCTTCCTACTCCCACCACCGGAGAGCAGTGATGCCCCCCCCCAAAAAAAAAAAAAGAAAAAAAAGCAGAAAGTGATGATGATCAGGCTGAGCCCCAGTGGTGTAGTGGTTGTGTGCGGGACTGTGGCCCACATGGTCGGCAGTTCAAATCCAGGAGCAAGGCTGGGCTTCCTACTCCCACCAGGGCAATGATGAAAAGGGGAAAAAAAAAAGTGATGATGATCGATTCTCAGCCTTTTGGCTGAGATCAAGTGAATATGACGATGATGGCAATATATGAATTGTGATAAGAGATGTAAAAGCCCCAATAACAATATTTAATAATACAAAGCAAAGCAAGCTCTAGCCTTAGTAGAGGAGGTGAATCAGATGCACACTTTGTTTCTTGGTGATCTTGATTACTGTTACTTGTAATGGGTGTAAGGACTGGGGCGCTACGGCTGAGAGGAGAAAAGCTGCTTCTGCAGTGGCCTGGGGGGAAAATCAGACTAATGAGAGCTTTCATGCCTTCATACACTTATCCACAACAGATAGCATCTTCTTCTTTTGAGATATTTTATATAATCAACTAAAATATTTAATTGGTTATTTTAAATAAACCATCCATTAAAATTGTGCATACCTCCAGAAAATGTAAATAAAATTAAAAAATCTGCCTGATGAAGATTAGTAGGAAGTCAGTGCCTGCTTGAACCATCTTACCAGGAGCCCCAGGTCATATGGGCATAAATAAGATACAGTCCAAGGGTGAACGATAGATTATTATATTTGAGCAAAGAGTTGCATGTAGATTTGATTGATGAAGGGAATCTGTCATTACCAGTAACAGCCCAAAATAGAGCGTGTCCCCTGGGCCCAAAATCCCTCTTCAGGGAACCTCCTGGACCCAGATGATGACTGTAACATCAGAGGAGTAACAATAGGGACTGAGCCCCGGTGGCATAAGTGGTTGAGTGCAGGACTGGGGCCCACAGGTTTGGTGGGTCAAATCCAGCAGCAGCAAGGCTGGGTAGCTCCCATGATCACCAGAAGGCAGTGATGCCTAAAACTAAAAAAAAAAGTAACAACAGCACCACGAGCCAGAGGGTGAACAGAGTGATGGGCTTCCCAACCCACTAAGCAAGTAAAGAGGGGTGCTTGTGACCAGGGGCTGGCTTGCGAAATAGGGTAGTGGGCACTTCATTCAAGAAGTTCGACTTACAGACCCATGGAAGTAGAGCCTTCAGGCTGAAGCTTACTGTAGTGAGGTACCCCTGGTGATTTAAGTCAGGGATCTGGGTCTGCTGACCCAGGGAGCTTAAGCTGAATGCCTGCAAATTAAGGCTTCTAGCAGAGTGGTGGGCTCCTTTGGGCATCTATTAGCAGACCTGAAAGAACTTTATAACATGTGCTGAGAAGTAATTCAACTCTGAGCATTTCTCTCTGTCATTACAACTTTTTACTTTCTTAATAAACTATTTTACCATGAATTTTGCTTGTGAGTTCTGAGTAGCCATTGCAATGGATAATAGAGACCAGAAAAATAGAGTAGAGAACATTAATTAAAACAACACGATGTTTAAGAATAGATGGATTTAAGATACACCCTATACAACTGCTGTCTTATTAAACTAGCAAAGAAAACCCCTGCCCAAATAGGATTACAAGCACAGATATGAAGGTTTCAATTTACAATGCATATTTTTTTCTGGACACAGCTCAATCGGTAGCACATGTGCTATCATCCCTACCATGGGATGAGTCATGCATGATCCCATGAACCAACGTTAGCAAGCATCCATGTTGAAGTGGAAGTCCACGTCCAAGGAAGAGTCTGTTCAACAACACGATGTCTCAGAGCTCCAGGAGAAAGTGTGCAACCATTCTCTGGAGCTGGCTGCCTCAGATGGGGGGATCAGCCCAGCCGTGGAGCTTCTTGGCGGGTCATTACCACCTGCCTGAGGTTGCCTGTGTCTGTTTCATGGAAGCCCCAGTGAAGGAAGAGGCAAACGGGGTGTACAAAGGAATTCAGAAGCTGGATGTCTCTACCAGCCTCCATGCGCGTACTATAAGAGAAACTCTGCTTAATGGAGACGTTCCAGACAGACGGGGACTTTCAATGGCTGATTCTTCAGAAGCAGATCATGGGGTCTTTCTTCTAAGGTGCTTTATTTCCTTACATCTGGGAAATAACATGTACAAACGTGTGACAATTCAGAGCCACCTGGTCAACAGCCTCTTCTCTTCATTCTCTCTCCTGCCTCCTTGGAGGATCACTCAAGTCTGATTTGGGGCTTTTCATGTGAGGTGAAACCTCCTGACAGTCAGAATGCTCACTCTGCTCCTCCTCTGTGGCCCCAGCAGCAGCCACAGGGCCTGGTGCCTTTTCGTTTCCCACTGAATCTCTTTGGTGCTGCTTTTGTGAGGGGCAGTCGAGTCGATTCCGATCGCACAACAGAACCAAACCCCGCACAGTCCTGTGTCATCCTCACCATTGATCACCCACCGGGGCCCACAGTGTCACAGACCCTGTGTCAATCCATCTCCTTGAGAGCCTTGCTATAGTTCACTGTCCCTCCATTTGTTCAAGCACAGCGTCCTTCTCCAGGGACGGACCTCTCCTGACAGCATGTGAGACAAAGTCCTGGCAGTGTAGTGGTTAAAATGCCTAGCTGCTAAGCAGAAGCTTGGCAGTTCAAAGTAGCAACTCATCCACTGCTATCGAGTTATTCCGGCTCATAGCCACCCTCTAGGAGAGGCTAGAACCGCCCCGGTGAATTTCCAAGACTATAACATTCCAGGAAAGGAGAAAGCCTCTCTGTCTCAGAGGGGTTGGTGGTTTCGACACGTTGACCTTGGGTAGTACCTCTAGGGCTGTTAGTAATGAGAACAGCAAGTCAAATGAGAAGGTACTAGCGTCGTAAGCTAGAAATATATGATACATTTAAATAAACAAGAAAAGTCGGAAGCAGTATGGGCGTGTTAACGGGAGAACCAAAAAAATCCCAACTCACTACCATCAAGCTGATTCAGACTTCCAGCGACCCTATCGGGCAGAGAAGAACTGCCCATGTGTGTTTCCAAGTCTGTAAGTGTTTACAGACATAGAAAGTCTCTGGAGTTTTTTCCCATAGGGAGGCGGGTTTCAAACTGTTGACTGTGCAGTTAGCTGCCCAACCTGTCACCACTTTGCCATGAGGAAAGAGGGCGAAACAACTCAGACAAGGAAGGGTAAGATGATCACACCACAAGAAGAGTGCAATTGGGGTCATTAAAATGATACGTGGAGAAGCAGTTGACTTAGTATGTGTTAAACTGTGCATATTCTACTCAACCACAAAAGGATATATATATATATATATATATATTGTGTGTGTGTGTGTGTGTGTGTATATATATGTATAAAGAGAACTACCTGGAGTTCAGATTCATTGCAACACGTGTGGTCACCTGGGCATCAAGTCATTGGCCACCAGTAGTGAGTCCATTGACTCCCTGAACAGGCTTCTTCCTAGTCAATTCCTAACTCCCAAAGGGTTTCCTCTCCTTGAAAAAGATGACCATTTTGTTAAACTAGGAGACAGTTTTCGCTCATTAATGCACGCTAAAAGACTGTGCAGTTCCTGTAGAATTGCGTTACATATTCGAATGAAAAGGCAAATAACTCATCAGGATGAGTGCTACTTCCTTGAAAGCCAAAATAAGCTTTGGGCCATTTGCTTATCAAATTCTGATTTGTTTTTTAAACAACCTCGATGAAATAAATCATAAACTCTAAGTTTAATTTGGTATTCTGCCTCAATCAAGGAAATATGCATAGTACCAGGTACCCTTTTCTGTTTCCAAATTTAGGTGGCACTTAGAAACAGGAGCTCCTCCATATCCATGTGGTTATTTGATTGCATGTTAAGGATATGGGTTAAAAAGCATATGCATACATATCCAAGCACTGTATACATGCCACTTAGGAGTAGCAATATATTGAAGGCCAAAGTGGGTATTAAAAAGCAAATATAACATATTCTTGGATCTGGTTGATCTGTACCACAGTAGATGCAGGTAATGAATCCCTCTCACTCAAGGTCTCTCAGTGGTTCCCAGCATCCCATGGGAACTCATTAGAAATACAAATTCTTGGGATATACCCTGAATCTGAACCTGATCCAGAGTTACAGAATCTGAAGCTCTGAGGTGGGTTGAGCCCTTCTGTGTTTTGACAAAACATCCAGGGAAACCTGATAAAAAAAAAAGGCTTAAATCCTAGAGGGAAGAAGCCATAATGGTTAAGAGCTCAGTTGTTAACTGAAAAGCAGGCAGTCCAAACCCACCCTTGGCTCTTTAGAAGAAAAGAGTTGGCAACGTCACGGCAGGTGGAAATCAACTCTGTGACACAAAACAACAGCTCTGGGTGTATACAGTGCCAACTACACAACCTGGGATTTGCCCTAATAGAGACCCAAATTGTGTGTGTGTGTGCGCGCGCACACACTTACAGAATGCCCCTTAAAAAATGAGGATGATGAAATTTCACCTTATGTACTTGGGACATGCTATCCCAAAAGACCAGTTCCTGGAAAAGGGCATTCATTGTGCTTGGTAAAACAAAAGGACTGAAAAAGAGGAAGACCCTGGATGAGATGGAGTGACACAGCATCTGCAGCAATGGGCTCAAACCGAACCATGGTGAGGATGACCTAGGACAGGGTGATGTCTCCCTCTGTGGCGTGTAGAGCCACTGTGAGTGGGAGCCAACCCCATGTCACCTCACCACAACAAACCCCAGTTTGAATCCGGTTACAGCTAAACCCTCTAACCTCTTGTCTAGAGCCTCCACTCCACTGTGGTTCCCACTAAGTACGTACCAAAGAGAGGACTTCAGCGGAAAGAGGTACATGGACAAGGTCGGTCAGGTCCTCACCGGCTCAGCAAGGACTCACACAATAGCTTTCCAGAGGGTCTTTGAGCACCATGCCCTTGCCGTGGCAATTTTAATGCCTTGCTAAAGAACTGGAATCCCTGAGAAGTTCCTGGGGGTCAACCGTGGGAGGGAAGAAGAGTGCCTGATCTTGGCTGCCCCTGCACCTCCAGCGGTCCCTGCTTTGTCTGCCTTCTTCTGGGCCTCCAACTCACAGCCACGCCAAGGTGCAGCAGCTGCCCCATCCTATGCCGACTATTGCAGGATCAGCTTCAGATGAGACCATTGTGATCCACCAGGTTTTATTGATTGATTTTTGACAGTAGGTTAGGCCTTTCTCCCCAGTTATTGTAACCCAGATGCTCCTCTGTAACCTCCTGAGTATGTCACAGACAGAGGGGGTGATGGCTATGTGCAGCAGTCACCTAATCTGGTGTCAATTTGAGGATTGAGAGTGCAGAGGTGGAGAATAGCCTGTCAATCTGGAGATAGTCGATGAGATCTCTGTGGAGGCATGGTCTCCTGAGAATGCTATATAATCTGACTGTATTTTCCCCTTGGAGGTGAGAGACTCACTACTCAGTCCTTGGAGATGCTCTACTGACAAGACCAAAGGCTGACTCCCTGTGAGACATCCTGGAAGAGAAGCCACAGGGGCCTATCCTGATGGAACCAGACCTCTAAAGCTGGAAAAGCCACAGAAAGACTCCTGCCAGTACTGAGATGCTTACAACGCCACTGGATCCAAAGACTTTCTTACCCGCATTGTGATGTTCCCGCATTGATGTCATTGCATTAATCTGAAGAAGACTTTATAGACTGGTATCAGACATATGGGCTAATATCACACTTGTAGGCTTAGACTGGACTGGGTTGGGATGTTTTCTCAATATTCAATTGCTCTTGTATATAAACCTTTCTTATACACATATGAATTTGTTTCTCTAATCTACCCGAACTAACACACTATGCCTGTGGTGTACTGGACAGAATGAAACATAGTGTCTTCACAGAGGAGAGGATCCTACCCCCACCACTGCTCAAACCTAGTAGGTAGACCTATTGCCTTTGCAATCTATTGTTCTGACTCACAGCAACCTTTCAGGACAAAGCACAACTGCTCTTGTACAATTCCCAAGGCTGTCATCCTTTTTGGGAGCAGACTGCCACAGCTTCCTCCTTTAGAGTGGCTCTTGGGTTTGAACCTCTGACCTTGTAGTCAGCAAGCCCATACCTAACCCCCTCCCCCCCCAGAGTTCCTTTAGCTCCCTTTAACTCACTCTTGACCATCAAGTCACTTCTGACGCATAGCAACTGTAGAGGAGAGTAAAGTTGCCTTTGTGAGTGTCTGAGACGGCAACTATTTTAGAGAGTAGAACGCCTCGTCTGTCTCCCTTGGCGCGGCTGCTGGTTTCAAAGTGCTGACCTCGAGGTGAGCAGTCTAAGGTGCTCACTGTCCTCGAGTCAATGCCGCCTCAGAGTGACCCTGAAGGACAGGAGAGAACATCCCCAGGAGTTTCCAAGACAGTAACTCTTTGCAAGAGTAGAAACCCCCATTGTTCTTCCCATAGTGGGTTTGAACAGTTGACCTTTAGTATCCTAACTCAACTCATAATGACTACACGGGCAGGACTCTTCCTAGTAAGTCTGGAATCCATGGAGCAGCATCGATTGCCCCGGGAAAACCCTAATTGTTACACGTCTACTTCTCTTGTGCAAGAAAACCGTTTTCTCATAAAAAGGAATCATGGATTTTATTTCCTTCCAATCTGGGATTGACCCTTGGTATCTGAAAGGCAGGCCACCTGAATTCAGAGCTTGCTAGTACACAACATGCTCACTGTCCCTCACCTTGATGATCCATCTGCATATTCTCAATGACTGCTGAAGGTTCTCTGTACTTGTGAGTGTGCTTTTGCATCATTGTAAGCCCCCATCCCCATCCCCCGGAAGCCAATCATCATTTGTTATGTAAATCAATAGGGAAATATGATTCAATTAACAGAAACTGACTGAGCCATCCTCGTGAATTGGCTTGTTTTCTGTTTGATTTGTAATGTGTTTATAATGTCATATAAGCCATTTATCTCCCTTCTTCCAGAAAATCACCCTGACTGTAAGCATAACCCAATCAGAAAACCTCAGAGAGAAATAGGTGCAGCATTCAGAGTATGTCAAAGCCCCCTAATATTCTCTCTCTCTCTCTCTCTCTCTCTCTCTCTCTCTCTCTCTCTCCTCTCTTTCTCTCGTCAACAGATTTCCAGATTTCTGCAGGGACAAGAAGACCAAAAGAGCCTGACAGCAAGCCACCTATAGTGGTCTAGGAAGAACACACACCAGGGCTCCAGACCCTTCCTTGCTCCAGCAAATCTCAGGCCCATGTTTGTTGGAAAGACGTCTGTGATTACAGGTGAAATAAATTATATAGTCGTTAGTAATAAATTCTTATTAGCAGAATTAGGCCAGAGCTATAAAATGTGCCTCTCTCCCTCCCTCCTTCCTTCCCACCCTCTGCCTCTCCTCCTCTCCCTCCCTTTCTCTCTCTGACTTGTTTAGGGGGTTGGGGTTTGCAGTTGGTTGGTTTTTTGGTGGGGGGGTGGGAGATGTCACCCATCTAAGTTCTGAACAGAGGCTAGGGTTCTTTGGCTAAAAGACTTTTCCAGGAACAGGGGCAGGTTTCCAGACTTCTGTTCTCTAATGAATATCCCTCCCATTTTGGATTTCTCAGTCTTCCAAATAGGGTCTATCCAATCTGGCTGTTGCTGGCAGGTCATTCCACTAAATCAGTTACACTCTGCAGTGTAGCATTTCCCCCCACATCACTGCTTCCTAGAGGTGGTGTCAATCAGGAGATGGGAAAGGGGAATGTCCTCACGGAGATTGGGGGTCCATTTGTTTCCGAGTAAATCAAAAAACTCAAACTACAGGTGAAAGAGAGGAGATGAGCCTAACTCTGGAAGGAGGCTTCTAACAGCAAACACATTCAGAAGAGGTGGCAGAGAACTGTATTGAAAGGCTTCAAACCCCTCCCACCGTCTAGACTGTATAAAGAGATTCAGTCCCACCAGCCAACTCCATACAGTCTTTCTTTCCTAAGACCAGTTAATCCTTCCAAGGAGTCCTCTTGTTCAAGATCTAAAATGACCCCATAAGTGACCTCTCTTCAGCAGATGACCACATCTGGTCCAGGTGACGTCAGGTGTCTGAGAAAGAATGCTTAAGGGAGATTTCTTTGAAAGAGAGAACCATTCCCCCACCCAAGAGAAAACCAAAACACCATGCTCACTGCCATCGAATCAATGCCCAGTCTCTGGGGCGGGGTGGAACTGCCCGTGTGGGTTTCTGAGACTGTTACTGTTTACGGGAATAGAAAGGTCTGTCCTTCCCCCATAGAGACACTGGTGATTTCCAAATTCCAACCCTGTCGATCAAAGTCCAATCCTTAAGGCCCTGCTTAAGACAGCAATAATGTGCATTATCTCTCGTGGTTGGTATAGAGACAGAAAGAGATAGAGATGAGAGATAGAGATGAGAGAGATGATTGATTGATAGTCCTGATTCCAACCACTCCATCATGTGTTGGTTCTGAAATCAGAACAGCTAATTTTTATTTTTCATTACTATTGCCTGTTATTATCCGTCTGTTTATCAAGCTGGTCCTTCTTTGTCTTTTGAGGTGGGAAAGCTCAGATATGAACTCATAGAATTATTTGAACATTGCATTTGGTACATGAAGAGTTGTGGAGTAGTGAGTTAAGTGTCGGGTTACTAACCATAGCTCAGCAGTTCAAACTTACCAGATACTTTAAGGGAGAAAGATGAGGCTTTCTGCCCCCATAAGGATTCCAGACCTAGAAACCCTTATATTTTCAACTTTATCTTATAGGGTCACTGTGAGTCAAAATTAGTTCGATGGCAATGAGTTTTTTGTTTTTGTTTTAGCTAGTACATACTACTGAAGATAAGTTGTGCAAAAAAAATTGTAAGTGTACTGTGGTAAGTCACAACTTCAATAGGTCCTAGATTGGACTACCTGTTTATATACATGCGTATGCGTATGTCTTTAAGTTATCTGTCATTGAGAAAAGACACAGTAGAACACATACCAGTTCTACAGTGTCTACTCGCACAGCTGCAGGACACTGCTGATGTTCTACCTGTTGCACTACCATCCTTACCCTTCCAAGTTATTTGTTCCCCATTAACCTACATTAACCTACGTTCACCACCCATGATTCCTGGCCTATCTTTGCTGTCCTGTGCCTGTAGATGTCACAGAGGTAGTCTTGCCTGGAGCGCAGTGCTCAGGGCAGACATTTCCTTCTAGCTGCTCAAAACAGCTGTTTAGTTTTAAGGAAATGTCAGGGGCTATTTCTGGTTTAAGGTTTAAAGGCTATCTGCAGGCAATAATTCTAGAGGTTTGGCTGGTCTTTGGGGCTCCAGAAAGTCTGGACATCATGGGATAGTATCTCCCATGATTTCTCTAGGTGAAGAATTTAGGTGAGGCTTGGCTGAACCATTCTAGCTTAGATTCCAAGAGGTTGCCGCCCAATGTTTGTGGCAGCTGCCCACGGGAGGCTTGATCAGGGCTGAAGGGCCTCCCCTCCAAGGCGGTGCGGCCACATGGCTGGCAAGTTCATGCCTGGTTGGGGCGAGGTCTTTTCTGTGGTGTACTCTTCACACAGTCAGGGGATTGCCTGAGTTTTTCCTTCTGAGACCATGGAGATGAATGAACAGCCTGGGGATCTGCTTCTAAAACAATCCTCACACTAAACCCTACAGAGCACGGCTCGGTTCTGACCGAGTGAGGTCACCATGAGTTGAAATCCATGTGCACTGGTTTGGAGTGGACCGAAAGGCATATGGGCCAAAGAAAACTATCTTATGCTGCCTTCCCACCACTCATTTGCCCAACCTAATAGCCGTTGGGGTTGTGAGGTAACATCAACTCGGTCTGGGGTAAGAGCAACCCCATGGCACAGAGCAGGAAGAACTGCCCTATAGGGTTTCCTAGACCTCTGCAGGGGCAGATGTTTGAACCAGCAACCTTCCTGTTGGCAGCCAAACACTTAACCATTGTGCCACCAGGAGCTCCTCAACCTAACCGAATGCACTGGAAATACCCAAAGACTCGTGGATGGGTGAGGAAGACACTATTAAAGCGGTGAAAATGCTTTGGTACCCAAATCCCTTTTATAACCTTGTTACATGGAAGCCAGCAGATGTCTGTGTTACGAGAGCTTGCTTTCTCAAACACTGTTTACTCTTCCTCAAACCCTCGTCTCTGACATTTACCTCACCACCACTCTGTCATTTGTCAGCTCAGAGATGAGAAGGATTTATTATTATTATTATTACTACTACTACTGCTACCAAAAATCAGAGCAAAAGTAGCAAAAATGAAAAGAACTGAGACAGAAAGTTAAAAGTTGAGAAACAAAGATAGGACATTACAACAGGATGGGAAACAAGCTGTATAAAGGGGTACCAAAAAATGGAAAAAAAGCTCTGTTGATATGAGGAAGATAGGGCATTTGGAGTTTGTTCCACTAGGTCAGACTGTTAATCAAACTTACTACTTAGAGATTCTGAAAAATTGGATACAGTGTGGGACAGAAAAGTCCTGATTTGTGGCAGACAGGGGACTGGTTTCGCCACCACCACAGTGCATCTGCTCATGCAGCCATCTGAGTGCACCAATATTTAGCAAAAACCAGCCTGCCTCTCCTGCCCCACACACCATACTCACCTGAACTCACTCTGTGTAAGCACTTTTTGTTTCCGCATCAAAGGTCAGCTATTTGATGACATGGAAGAGGTGAAGAAAAAAAAGGAAGGTGGTGTTGTCAGCCATCTAAACAGATGAGTTTGAAAAACATTTCCAAGAATGAAATCACAGATTTGACCATTGTATTGAGTGCAATGGAGAGTATTTTGAAGGTGATATGGTTGTTTTGTAAAAATAAATAGATAGCTTTGGAGGGAAAGTCCTGTTTTGGGGGGGGATACCTCCTCCCATTCACATCCCTGAGTGCACGTTGGAGTATTGGCAGGTGCAGAGGGAGGGCTGAAGAGCTTTCTTTGCTGGCCCAGGAGTGCAATTGCTTCAATGGGGGATGATCTGAACCCATGAACCTCATAAACCTGATGGAGAGGTTCTGCCCTGTCCTATAAAGCTGCTTTGAAGGGAAATTCACTCAGGAGTAATGGGTTGGGTTTGGTGGGGAGATCCATGATGTGGGCTGTAAACTCATCCACAGGCAACATAAAAAGGGGAAGCTAATCTAGGCTCAGTCATGGCCTACAGGGCAAGAACAAGCCATGTCTAAGGTAAACCAGGTGGACCATTGCCCTTAAGGTTCTGTTCAATGGGCTATACAATGCACCTAAACTAGGCAACAGTTTCGGCCATCTCTCTCCAATAGGCATGTGTTTGTGATATCACTGAACCTATGACAAAGGCATCACAGGCAAGACAGAGTCACGAAAGTGAGGCCGATGGCTAACACCTTCAGAGCTGGATGGGCTCTGGTTCAGCATGTAACCAACCATGTCATCATGTCATATCAGAACAGTTTCTACACATGCCTTTCTCGCCTTTGAGTCTGGTTCTTGAGGGCTACAGTCTACTTCTTATTCAACTCTGTCTCTATTGTTCAGCACTTGGCTTCATTTGTCTGCTAGAAGTTCATGCATCATTCCCGCATCAGTGATCAGATGGCAGGTTAGAGCTATTATACCAGATGCGATAGAGTCTCTGGGTGGGGCTAACCCAGAGGTTTGAGTCCACCCAGAGGTACCTCAGCAGACAAGCCTGGCAACCTCCCTGCAAAAATTGAGCCATTGAAAACTCTGTGAGACCATTCTACTGTGACACACCTACAGTTGGCTTGAGTCAGAATCAAGTCAACCACAATTTTGGTTACCACTCAAGACAATGTACAGGACAAGAAATAAAACACAAGGGTGTCATTTAGCTTGAAACTCTCAAGAAATACGCATCAGACACTAACCAGACTGTCTAGCCTTTAAGGTTTCAGAAGCAAGCCTGAGTGTACTATTCTTAACTTCTAGTCAACTTCTGTGTGAAGATGTCAAAGCACTCAGGGAGTGTGAGACCGTGGCTGCAAGATGTCTTTATTTGGGGGTCATACCCACATTCATTATTTATTTTCCCCAGACATTTCTCTATAGGAATGAAAAAAATTTTTCCCAAACAAAAATATGCTTTATGTTCATCCTGAGACTATAAGAAAGAAAGAAAAAACTAAACCACACGTAGCCTACATCCCTCTTGATACTGAATGGCTCTGTCTAACTCAGCTTCTAGGATATGTGATTACATTGAGGTACATTGGATCTCTATTCCTGAAACAGTCATTAACTAAACCCTACTGGGCTTGGTACAAAAGATAAAATGATGAACTTCACATGGTTTTTGTACTCTAAAAATGTATTCTCTCTCTCTCTCTCTCTCTCTCTCTCTCTCTCTCTCTCTCTGAATCTCTTTAATAATGAGCTGTGTTTCTTCAAATCCTATTTCTTTTGTTAAAAACAAGGAATATCTACTACACAGCTGGGGAGAAACACACATCAAAACTGCTCTCTCAGCCCAGGAGACCTGCCTAGTTAAAAATCAGAGATGGGGTTATGGATTGAACTGTGCTAAATTCCTATGAATGTGACTGTGTTTGGACAAGGAGATCTGACATTGTTATGGTACAAAGGATTGAATTATGGATTGCAACTCAATGAAAAGAAAACCAAAATCCTCACAACTGGGCCCGTGGATAAACTCTGAGAAAAGATTGAAGTTGCCAAGGATTTCATCTTGGTTGGATCCACAATCGATGCTCATGGAAGCAGCAGTCAAGCAACCACTCGACACATCGCACTGGGTAAATATTGCTGCACAAGACCTACTTGAGGGGTTGAAAAACAACAGTGTCACCTTGAGAACTAAGCAGATTCTCCCTTGAGTCAGGGCATTTTTCAATGACCTCATCTACGAGTGGAAGTTGGACATTAAATAAGGAAGACACCCCCCAAAAAAAAAAAAGTCTGATGCTTTCGAATGATGGAGCTGATGAAGAATCCTGCTCAGGAAAGGGCCACGCCCATCAGGGCCATGTCACATGGAAGCTGAGGTTTCCCTGATGAAGATGCCTACAAAGGAATTTCAACCAGCTTGTGGCAAAATGCAATTAAAAGATCATAGAATTTCTCCACTGATGTCTTGAAGTACATGGTCTTTCCCTGTTGATCAATGTTCCATGAGTCTTCAGTGTCCTTCTCTGTGACTGGACTCCGGGGGATTCCGACAAGATGGAATGAAAGGATGAGGAACAAATTATAAGAGTCCTCATGGTGGTGATATTGAGTGCCCCAGAGTCATTTTCAACCCACTGTGAACCATGTGACAGCAGAACTGCCCCCATGGGACTTCCGAGGCTGTCCTCTTTGGGCTGCTAACTGCAAGGTCAACAGTTCAAACCCACCAACCACTCTGTGAAAGAAAGACGAGGCTCTATACGCCCACAAAGTTCAGTCTTCCAAACCCACAGGTCACCATGGGACGGAACTGGCTTGATGACTAGGATTTGGGGTGGGTTCGTTTCATCTTTATGAGAATAAATGCTATGTCCCCCTCACACGAAACTGCTGGGTATGTTCACTTTGCCAGCCTTCCCACTGCCAACCAATCACTGAACTGTGGTTTCACCAGGGTTCCTGTCAGATGCCTCAGATCCAGCTTTAATTAGATACAGAGACAGGGCCCTGTCGCAAGGATGCTTCTCCGGCCCTCAGCCACTGCTGGCTCAGAGCAGCCCCTCTGGGGGACTCCCAAACCATCCCTCTTTATAGGAGTAAAAAGGCTAGGCTTTCTCCCTCCAAGTGGCTGCTGGTTTCAAACTAGTGACCAGGCAGATCACAGCCCAACACGTACAGTAACCACCATGCCTCCAGGGGGTGCTTCTCCACCTTCCTAATACTGCCAACCTATAGTACAGTTCCTCATATTGGGGTAATTCCCCACCAAAGTATCATATTATTTTTGCTGCTACGTCATTAAATCATTACTGTAGTGTTGCTACTGTCATGAATCGGGTGGCCCCTGTGAAAGGGTCGCCGGACCCACAAAGATGTCACCAGAACCTATAAGTTGAAAACCGCTGCTCCAAGGGCTCCTTCCTACCACGTTATTTAATTATTTATTTATCTATCATTTTACTGGGGGCTCCTATCATGTTGTTATTGTCTCATTAGCAGTAATTCCAAAAATGGAGTATGGTACATCTTTCAGTGGGACCCCCAGTGGTAGCACCCCCACATCATGCTTAATAGCACAGATGTGTTCTATTAAATCTGCGCCCTGCAGAATCACACAGCGAACCCAATGTCTTCCAATTGGCCGGCTGCTTTAAAACATTCCGAGACCTGAAACCACTGCCAGGCCTAGCACACTGGAGAAAAGAGTGGGTGCCGGACAAGGCCTCCTTGCCTGCCCGTGGCTATCTGAACAACAGATCTTGCTATTAACATAATTTGAGAAGAGTACCTCCCTTCTAAAGCCCTATTTTGGGCTTGCTCAGAAAAATGCCCCTTTCAGCCTTCAATTTCCCTGTGTGGGTCCCCCGTCTGAGAACCATGTCCTTTTTGAGGACGCCGGCAATTTCTGTGGAGCCATGTTTAAATTGGGCGAGTGAAAAGCGAACAGCCTCTCATAAAAGTGGCATTGTTTTGCAGTCAGGTACTTCCAAGTGGGCTCACGTTTTACTTTCCTTGGGAATAGACCTTGAGGAAGAAAGGAGCCTTTGTTGTGTTGTGATTTGTTTTGTTTTGAGAACAGTCGATTGGTTCTTTCTGCCCTTCCTTCTGAGACGCCAAGTGCTGAGACGCTCTTCAAAGGCAGCTACAAAGTTCAAGCAGAAGTAATGCAAAGGCAGCAAGAAGCTGTACCCAGGTCTCGTTTGTCATTGTCCAGAGTGCTTCGGGTGATTCCTGTGCCCCCCCCCCCACACACACACACACACCCCGCTGGAACGCTGACAGGCCTCTGGCCCCAAGTGCTTCCATGTATGTCTACCCTGCTTCTCCTTCAAGTCTCTTCTCTCCAAATCCCTGCCCACCTTGCTTCTGCCTAAATGGCTTTTCACCTTCAAGCTCACAGAGTGGTTCTTGTTTGGCTTCAGATAGGCTGAGATTTTCATTGTTCTCAATTAGCCTGTTTATCAGTACAACTGTTTCAGTTTTCTCTGAGACACTGATTAGGCTATCTAGTCGTTATCAGTGTAGTTAAGTGTGTACTTCAGGTGTGGACTTAACTTTGCCCTCCTCTTCCGCCAACCGCTTCCTTTCCAGGACGGAGGGTGCCAACAGTTGGAACGCACCCGGGCATGCACATGGGCACAGGGACATCAAACCAATCTCACAAGAGTCTGCCCTTCCTGGATGGTATGTAAGAAACAATGTACGATGGCGCTTCTGCTGGAGGTGGACACTGCTGGGAAGGTCTCTCTACAGCCTGGCCAGTGACCTGGGTTGGGATCCCTTGCGTTCTTTGCAGAGCGTGAACACTCTCTCTTGGACATACACTGTTCCCAGAAGGAACAAAACATTCCTACTCATCAACACCGCCCAGGGCACCCTTGCTTCCTGAAGTCCTTTCAAATACACCAGGCCTCGCTACTTCTCCATATTTTGTGTCATACATAAATGATCCACTTTCTCGGGATCTTTGTGAATTCATGGCTTTCTGTGCAGTCAAGAGGTTCCAGTGAACCGTAACGGTACATACAGCAATGACTGTTTTGATCATTTTGTTTTCACCTTTTATTGAGATTTGGGTGAGAGTGTACGGAGCACACTGGTTTCCTATTCAACCATGTGTATGTATTTTGTTTCCTGGCACGGAGTGTAACCCCCACAATTAAACAGCACTCTTTCTGCGGTCCCTCTTTTCTTTCATCTTTCACCCTTTTCCCTTTCTGCCTTTTGACCTTTATCCCCAGGCAACAGCTGCCCTGTTGATCTCCTACGATGGATTGTTCTAAGGACTATGTCCTCCTCTGGCCTTCTGTTTGACTTATTGGCAGGTCTAGCATGGGGAGGAACATGAGCTTTAGAGGGCAGTTCTGTTCCAGGCTTGAATTGTGATGAAAGGCGTATCTTGGTGGCTTCACTTAACTCTATGGGACCAATAAGCTTGGTCTTTTTCTATCATCTTTAGTGTTGCTGTACCTTCTTCTCCCTCTTTCTTCAGGTCCTCCTCTTACGAGTCCTTTCAGGGCATTCAGGAGGGGTAGCTGGGTACCATCTAGTTCCACCGCTCTCAGAGTGATGCTGCCTTTTGGATGTGGGTGGTCTGCTAGCCCTTTGTATGTGTTACTGCCATGTGTCTTTCATTTCCTTCACTCTTCTTTGAACTCCATGGGGAAAAACCAGTAGTTGTGCCTAAGGTGACTGCTCCCAAGTGTTTAAGACTCCAGTTTCTACTCCCCCAAACATGTTCTCCCCAAAGTAGCATGTACTTACCAAGAGAGCACCATCTTTGTGGACTGTTATACCAATTGACTTTGACGCACCCCAAAACGAAGACCCGCTCATCAAACCAGGCCCAGTGATTCATGTCTTTAAGGCTTTTAGGTATGGCTAAGAAGTTTTCAAAGCTTTGTTCCCTGTGTGCACTATGATCTTTGTGGATATATTTGCAGCACATGTAGATGCCTATGCAGAAATATCCCCCCTCAAGCCTACATTAACCCATGGGTATGTGTCTCTGTATCCCCTACACCAGGGACTGCAAACTTCAACTCTTGAGCCATATGTGGTTCTTCCTATGTAAATGTATGGCTCTGAAGTAACATTGAAAAAATTTGAAGGTTATTATTTCAGATCATGGTGATTTCCTTTGTTTGGAAAAAATATATTTAAAGCTCTTGGGTGATTTTAAAGTTGTTAGGGGAGACAGGATTGACTCTCCAGTCTCAAGAGTTTGCCGACCCCTGCCCTAGACTGTAGTTATTAATACTGGCATTGCAGGATTGGGTATGTAATACATAGCATCTACCTTTATAGCCTTTAACACTCTCATGCACGTCTCAGTATCTGGGATTATTTTGTATTCATCTCCCCCTTATGCCTTTTAAAAGAAGCAGTGTTCTAAAGCCGGCTGTGGGTCGCAGAAGGCGCAAGAGAAAGGAAATAGAGAGTGGAAATCAGGGGACCCCCAGGAGTTCAAAAGAATAGGACAGACGCTAACTCTGCTCATCACCTATACATTGAACTGCTCACAAGTTCACAGCCACCAGGCACTCGGTGGGCGAAAGATGAAGCTGGGTGTTCCCACAGGATTTATAGTCCCAGAAACCAGAGGACGAAGTTCTCTGTTCTGTACGGATCCGCATGACCTCAGTGGCAGTGAACTTGGGGGAACATCTACACCAGGCCTACCCTGGTGCCAGATTCTTTAGATTGTTTTTTTTTTTTTTGGTCTTTTTTATTCCTCTGTACTTCCTAATCTGCTGTTATTGGCTGCTGGTCCATCAGTGTCCACTCATGGCAATGCCTGGGGACTGCGTAGCACTGCCCCACAGGGAAGTCTATGTTGTGATCTTTCTGGGCCAGGTCTCTCTCCTGCAGAGTCACGGGGAGGGCTGGAACCAGCAGCCTTTCAGTTAGCAGGTGAGTGCTTAACCGTGTGCTCCACCAGGGCTCCTTATTTTCAAATTCAATTCTCATAAACTTTGAGCGAGCGGGAACATTAAACCCATGACTGTGGAATTTCATTCTGAGAAATCCTACAGGACATAGTAGAACAAGATATTCCTCAGGCAAGCACATGACAGACTCAGACTGCTACATCGTCACCCGCCGGACAGCTGGACAGGTGGACTGCAACGACCTACCTTTCCCTTACAATCAAGCACTGCACCAGGGCACCCCCGGGACTTCTTAGTGCACTCTGCTTTTCAGGTGAGCAAGTGCATGGTAGCAAAGATGATTAAATTGCCAGTGGAAAGTGAGGTAGGCGGTGAGTGGTGGGATCTCCCAAGGGCCCAAGTCACTTGTGGTAACTGAGGTTCAAAAGCATAAAGCAACTTGCCCAAAGTCACCTAATAAACCCATCACAGGGCTGGGATTTAAGCCAGGTTTGTTGCTCCTAAGTGAGTGTTAGGCAAAACCTCAAAGCCAGGAATTGGGAGGTAGCTGATGGTACAATGGCTGATGATATTCTAGCACAACACAACAATCTTGTCCTGGCTGGCCTCCATCCCAGGAGTCTGCTGGAGGAGAGCAGGCTTGTATTGGTCAGGATAGACTAAGCTATGATTCGGTGATTCATAAATGCTGAACGTAGCTTAACAAAGGTGCTGTCTTGTTTGCGTCAAGAAGCTTACTTCTGTGACTCAGAGGCCCAAGGCTCTTCCTTCCTGTGGTTCCATCATCTCAACAGATCAAGTCCATGGTCATCCCAGAAAGAAAAATGACCAGAAGGTAGATACTCTTAATTGCCTGAGCCTGGAAGTGACTGATCTCACTGCCACTTCCAGTCATTGGTAAGAATCAATCACAGGCTCAATCTTCCTTCTGGGGCAGCTGGACAAGGCAGGAAAGCACCTAATGATCCCACGAGTATTAATGGTGTGTGCAATCCAGCCCACCTTGCCTTGTCATTTTTGCAGCCTCGAGGAGGGGTCAACCAGTTAAAACCATTGTAAGAAACTTTCCACCACAGAACAGCACCCCTTGGAAACCACGTGATGGGGATGATCTGTTGAGGTTCGAGGTCAGGGGTTCCCAACCCTCCTAATGCCTCCCCTTTCGTAGAGCTCCTCATGTTGTGGTGACCCCAACCATAAATTATTTTCATTGATACTTCCTGTCATTTTGCTACTGTTATGAATCATCATCTAAATATCTGATATGCAGGGTGTACTTCATTGTGACAAACTGGTAACAAATTGAATATAATTAAAGCCTAGTGATTCATCACCAAAACAATATGTAATTACATATTGTGAAAAAAATTTTCTAATTACAAATAAATGAAATCTTGTCTGGAAGCATGGTGTAGCATGGCTAACAGTCTTAATATTAACAACAGTAAAAAAAACAGTAGAGCAGTGATGCCGCCCCCCCAAAAAAATAACAAAAAAACAGTAAGCTACAGTGTTACATTTTGCAACAGTATGGGTAAAAAGCCAACTTCTGTTGGAAGGTGGAGACAGCCTCTTTCTCACCACATCAACATATCTGCATGTGGGCGCACCCCCCTGAACACGAATAGAGGAGCCACATCCCAGTCCTAAAACCATGGGAACTATGTCTTAGGCGACTCCTGTGAAAAGGTCATTCGATTCCCAAAGGGGTCACGACCCACAGGTGGAGAACCACTGAGCCCAACCTGAGAAAACTGGATGCAGAAGTTGCTGATAGCAGCCTTCACTCTACAGGTAGGGGAAGCCATCTCCTCCTACCAGCGCCTTGTGAACAAGCTGATAACACCGACTTTTTCACAGGTATCGTGACTGGTGGTCCTCAGAACGATAAAATAGACAAGCAAACTCAAGGGTGACTCATAGTGACCCTGTAGGACAGGGTAGAACTGCCCCCTTGAGTTTCTGAGATGATCACTGTTTACAGAAGTAGTAAGCCCCATATTTCACTGTGGAGAAGCTGGTCTTAGAGATCACAGCCAAATGGGTAATCAATATGCAACAAGCCCTCATTTAGAACTATAAGGAGAGTCTAAGTCCAGCTCCTTTAAAACATACTCATTGCTTATCTACATGAACTGTGGCCTCCTATAACCTGGAAAAGCTAGATGGTGCCCCCGTACCACTACTGACTATTCCCACCAGAAGCATACTAGATGAAGTCTAATAAAATGGGGCCAAAGTGTGGTTCAAAACCTCAGTTTCTAAAACAAGCAAGAAAACCACATTTATAGGATTGACTGAGGCTGGGAGACTTCCCCAGGCAATGGCCCTGAAATAGGCTTCACACTTGAAACCGAAAAAGGAAACCAATGGTAAAAAGAACAAACTAGGGCTGAGCCCCGGTGGCATAGTGGTTGTGCACGGGACAGCGGCCCACTGGGATGGAGGTTCGATTCCAGCTCCACGGAGCAAAGGCTGGGCTTCCTACTCCCACCACCTGAGGGCAGTGATACCCCCCCACCCCCAAAAAAAGAACTAGGTACAAGACCTAGAATCTACATGAACCTTACCCTTACCAACTTTAAGTCTAAAAAAACTGAATAGTGCCCAGCTACTATAGCCACATCTTTCTCCTGCATAGTTAGATGGGCTCAAACTATGTTTGATTAGCCCACTGTTTGATTAGCAATGGGACTCTTTTTTATAATTATTATTGATCATTTTATTGGGGGACTCTTGCAAATCTTTTTCTTTTCTCTTACAAATCTTATAACAACCCTTCATTCAATTGTATCAAGCACACTTGTGCATACGTTGCCATCAATAGTTCCCAAACATTTTCTTTCGACTTGGGCCGCCCTTGGTCTCAGCTCCTCTTTTATTCCTCCCTCACCCACCCTCTCTTCCAGCTGTGAAACTCTCAACTGCTGTACCACCAAGGTTCTTTGTCTCATGACAGCCTCCAGTTAAGCACAAGAATGTCCAGTGATGCTTTCCATTGTGCACAAGTGACAGGAAACTGACTCGAACTGTCTTAAGGCAAAACATGGTGTATTGGGGGTTAGATCATCAAAACGTGCCATATAGAAAGCCTTTCTAAGAATGAAGAAACACAGTGGAAAGAAAGTCAGAGAGAGAGAGAGGTGAGAGTTTTGACTCCTTGACTCAATTATGCCTAAAGGTAATATGATTGGGTAAGCCATAAATTTGGGGCACTTAAAACATATTTACATGGTTTTGTTTGCTTCCCCTCATTGCATATTCATTTCTATTGTGTGCAGCTGACGAAGTACTGATCAATGATGCATATTCTGGCATGGGTCAATGGCCATGAGCAACCATGGACACAAATAGGGTTTTGCACAAGGCAGGATTCAATCAAATCTTCCTGTGAAGAATGTCACATTCTCGGTACCTCAGTCCTAAATCAACATTTACATACTTGTTAGATTTATACTACTCCCAAATCCAATGCCATAAAGTCAATTCTGACTCAGAGCAACTCTATTTAAGCTTTCTGAGATTGCAGAGTTACTGGAGTAGATAGCTATAATTTCATCTTTCTCCAGAAGAGTCACTGGAGGAACAGTGTTGTTTCATTATTTTTTTATTTATTCTCGTCATCAAGGCAATTCTGACTCATAAAGACCCTCTAGGATAGTGGTTCCAAACCTTCCTAATGCCCTTTAATACAACTCATGTTGTGGTGACCCCAACCCATAAATTAACTTTTGTTGCTACTTCATAACTGCAATTTTGCTACTGTTATGAATTGTCATAAGCTACTATGCGGGATGTATTTTCATTGACACAAATTGAACATAATTAAAGCATAGTGCTTAATCACTAAAACAATATATAGTTATAATGCATGAAGTATCTTTTTACCTCCAATACACACATGTGTAGAGAGTAGCTACTGTGTGGAAAGCAGCTTTTGTGTTGAAAGCCGCTGTGACAGATCATGATGGCAAGTACATTATGGCACCAACCCTGTCACACCTGTGTTTGTGATGGGTTTGATATGATGATGTCATCATACCAGGTACTCATATGTAGGCATATCTGCATGTGGACAGATCCACCTGGACATTGGACAGAGGAGCAGTGCCTCAGTTCCTAAGACCATTGGAAATATGTGTTTTCTGATGACCTCTCTGAAAGAGTCATTCAACCCCCAATGGGGTCGTGATCTACAGGTTGAGAACTACTTCTCTAGGCCAGGGTAAAACTACCTCTGTATTTAATTAAGCAAGTATTAAATAGGAGGTATACTTCTAAAATGCTTGAGCTAGACTGAAGAGGACAGCCAAGATCTCTGACATCTTAGAGTTTGTATTTTAAAGGGGCGAGTAAACAGATGGATAGGATGACTGGCATTTGTGGCCACTAGAAATGTTTGGTGAATGATGCTTTAAGTCTGGGTATTGTGACGTGATGATGTCAACAAGAAGACCAATGGTGCCTTATTCTGATCCCTGAACATCCATGTCTAGGTTAATGTTATTCTAACGCCTACGTTCAACTATGTCATATTAAGCCCCTCCTTTCCTCTAGGTTTACCCATCATTCCTTTTCATTAGCCCAGATGAGAATAGTGGCGCATAGCAGAAAGAACCAGAGACTGGAATACATGTATCATAGTCCCTGCTCGTCTACCAATGTCTCTCCTGTTTCACACTTGCTTTGAAACTGTGTGCTGTTCCCTCATTTAACAAAAGATGGACAAAATCATGTGTGGTGTTGGTGACTCCAAGAGCAATGAGAGAGATCCCATAGTAAACATCTACCATGATTTCTGGCTCCTAGTACATGCCAATAAATATTTGCTGAATTAATTGTTAACTGATAGATTAACTGAGATATATGAGGTGATTAGAGTCTACTACTTATAGGCTGAGAACACGATCAACAGAGAAGACAAAAGTTACATTTCTTTTTTTTCTATTGTCCATTTTTTTACCGTTCTATTGGCGCATAATCCAAATATCATACAGTTCAATAGTTCAATCATATCAACATAAAGTTACATTTCTTTTGTTGGAATTTGTTTTAAATATTTGACTACTGGGTTTATTGTGTATCTCCTCCCTCTTGGCAATTTGCATGCAGCAAAGTTTTTGTATGGGTCACCAACACTGTCCAGTGCCTAAAGGAGGACTTGGCACATTCCAGTAACTAGTTTTCTGTAAAAAATATGATGGTAAATAGAAAGTAAATGTTTTGAGAATGATGAGGGTAAAAAATATACAAATGTGCTTGACATACAAAGGATCGATGTCTGGATTGTGATAACAGTTGTGTGAGCCACCCCTATCCCCCATAAAATGATTTACATATTTTTCAGACCATAAGATGCACTTTTTTCTCCCCAAAAAGGAGGGGGGAAATGAGAGTGCATCTTCTGGTCTGAAGGTATGATACCCCAGAACATTTTAGTATACTGGTACTATTTGACTCAGAATATTTTTTTCTTGCTTTCTTGCTCTAAAAATTGGGTGTGTGTTGTCGCGAGCCCCTCTCTGAGACGGATCAGGTAAGGAACACGCAACACACGACGCAATAAATGGCTAGGACTCTTCTGATGGCGTTTACGGCAAAGTTTAATGAAGCTGCCTCACTTTCAGGAGGTCAGCGAAGGAGGAACCCCGAGGAGGAAGAACCCAGGGCTTTTATACTCTATTTTAGGCGTGGCTCTATGTGAT
>PVJH01008138.1:0-87445 GCA_004026705.1 Nesogale talazaci | reverse complement strand
GACTTCCCAATCCACAGAGCAACTAAAGGTGAGCGATTGGGGGCAGGAGGCTGGCCTGGGGAGTGGGTGCATTTGGACAATTCATTGGGGGAGCTGACTTCACTAATGCATGGAATCGAACCTTGGTCTCTATAGTTAGAAGCTTTTAAAGCCGGGATCATGGTTTTTCTGGACTAGCATAACTGCTGAGTCTGATGAACCAGGAAGCAAGAAGATAAACCAGGTAGTAAGTCAGCTCATGGCTTCAACGTTGAATGCATCCAAAGTGGGTAGGCAATCTTTCCGGCTGATACCTGCTGGTAGCTCTAGAGTCAGCAGGTATGAGAGTGGGTCTATTCAGGAGCTATAGGAGGACATAAATACCATCATGAATGAAAAAGCAAAAGTCATGAAAAAGACAGGAGCGAAAAGATCAAAAAGGATATTGGAAAAGACTGAAACTTACTCAGGAGGGAGAACACCAAGCAGTTCCTGCCACACAGAACTGTTGTAAGTTCACCCCAACTCAACACATTCCCACAAAAGTGATTAGTGAGTAGACACCACTGAAAATTCAAGAGAAGAAGTGAGGGGCAGGGCCTACTGGTGTCAGAGAAGGAGACCACACTTTTGTTGATGGGTATGTTAGGCTGGATTGCCTAGAGGCACAAAAAATGAAAGACATTTCTGTCAAGAAGTAAGCCTTCCTAGTCCAGCCCTCTTCAGATACATGTTGCTTCAGGCTAATGACAGAGAAAGTTAAAACCAGATGCAGAAATTGAAGAAAAATATATGTGAATTATTGACTGTAAAACTGATGAACTTTTCTGTAACCTTCACTAGTTCACAATAAAATTTTTACATCATAAAGAATATGAAATGCATTGAATTATAATAGCTTCAAAATACCAGTGTTGTAATTATTCTTAAGGATGGCAGTATCATTATAGACTCAACTCTGTGCTAATTTTCTAGAAGAATTACTATCTAATGTTATCATGAAAGCCACCTTCCAACTACTCATAGTTTCCTCCTTTAGTATAGAGAAAGCAAGCAACCACTCCATTAAAAATAACAAGCACAAATATTACAATAAAATTTCCCCATCTAAAGATTCCAACATATTTTAAGTATTTATATGGCTAAGATAATTCTATGAGACATTTTGTTTAACTGGACACAATTGTAAACAATCAATTATTAAAAGGCTATCAATGTTCCCCACAATAATTTACTTTAAATTCATTTACTTAAAATTCTGTGAGCATTGTACGAGTTATGTACATTACTCGTACATTAGTAATAATGTTATTAAAATTTCTGATTAAATGCTAATCTAATTAGCAAAATCATTTAATTGACATTAGCTCACACAGTGCTAAATAAAGAAAACTCTATAAACTTTTGTAGTCAGTGAAGATACCCAGATGGATAGTGAATCTTTTGGACAAAGTAGACCTGCTCCCTAAGAATTTCAATAGCTATAAAATCTTTGCAGGAACAGAAAATCTCATCTTTTCTCCCAAGGCATACCAATAGATTCAAACTGCTGACCTGTGGTTATCAGCTCAAGGCACAACCCGCTGTGCCTCCAGGACTCCTTAGGTTAGTACAATGAAGAATAGTAATAATGGTATACCCTAATAGCTGGACAATAGTCATCACCATAGACTGTTTAATACTATCTTTTAACTACATGATTTCACATTTTTATTTTTTTTTATAAATCCATTTTAAATCTAAAAGCCTATTATTTTGGAGACCGAAATAGACCCATTTCAAGCAGGTTTGGAAGAGTAATAGCAGGTTTTTTGCATATTGTATGACTGGGCTTATATGATGTTGGTGTTGGCACAGCAATTTTGGAATTAACTTTTCCCTGTAAGGATGGTCTTGTGCACAGACCTCTTTCACCGATGCACAACATTTTATTGTATTTTATGAGGGAGGAAGCACTGACTAGCAGGGTAGGGATGACCCTGATGTAATTGGAAGATGGATAAAACCTTCTGCTCATTTTGGCATAAAAGAGTCTTCAGAGTACCAAGGTTCTAATATGATAATCCAGAAAGACACACATTAAGAGTAGCGATTCTTGAATTCTAATACTTTTTGCTATAAAGAACTTCAAAGATGTATAAAATAGGCAGGCTAATATAATGATACTCCCTCCTATACATAACCCAAATTAATATTTTATTACTATTGTTAAACTGTGGTAACTTCCATGTTGCTGTGATATCAGAAGCTTTTCAAATACCAATGGGGTCACTCATGGTGAACAGATTTCAGTGCAACTACCAGACTACGACAGACTAGGAAAAAATGAGGCTTCTAGCCTACTTCTGAAACCAAGTCAGTGAAAATTCTATTGGTCATAGAATCTCATTCAACCCATTGGCATGCTAACTTAGCATGTGTCATCAGAAGGGAACCATATGTGGGGAAACACATGGTGTTTTGTACTCATAACCAATGTTTACTTCTTAATAAACTACTCACCGCTATTACTTGTTGCCCTGAGGGAAAAAGATAAAAGATCAGCGTTTTAATTACTATTTGTTATTTTTTGTAAGAATTTGACTATATTAGAATTGAGGGAGTAGGTTAAGAGGGAAGGAAAAGAAGGACAGCTGCAAGAAGGATAACATTGGTTTCTCATTATTCTATAAGAAAGCAGATTATATAAAAGTAGCAGATACACTATCTTCTTCGCTTGTGTATGCCCAGTTAGGTTCTGACACTAAGGTCCATATTTACTATACTCTTTCCTATGATTTCTGGCCAATTATGAAAAGCATGAGTCTTAGCAGATTAAGGACGGAAGCTGAAATGCCTTGCCAAATCTTATAAACTTTCTTTTGTTAGATAAAGCCTTAACGTGTGGTCAAATCACTTAGACTTACAAATAAATTCACTATGCCGGTTTTCCACTTCTTTGACAACCCCCCACCCGCCCCACTTTTAAAATCATTTTAATGGGGGCTCTTATCACAATTTATACATACATACATACATTGTTTCAAACACATTTGTATATATGTTATCATAATCAGTTTATTTGTGTTGTTGTTGCTTGTTTCTTTTTTTAAAAAAATTTAATTGGGAGCTCGTACAACTCTTAACACAATTCATCCATCCATTGTGTCAAGCACATTTGTATATGTGTTGCCCTCATTGTGGCAGTCATGTACTTATTCATGATTGAGATGTAGGGGTGGAGTCTAGCCTGTTAATCTGGAGATAGCCATTGAGTAGCCAATGAGGCCTCCCTGGGGCATGGCTTTCTCCTGAGATGTCTGGGAAATCTCGCAATATTTCCCTGATGGAGATGAGAAGCTATCTCCCCAGTTGTTGGGAGTTAGTCTCAGAGACAATGAATTACAGACAAGACAAGTTGGCAGCATCTGAGGAGTTGAAGGAGTCAGAGGAGAAGCCACAGGGCCTTATCCTGATGGAACCAGACCTCTAAAGCTGGAGAAGCCACATGGAGACCCCTAACCAGCGCTGAGTTGCTTCTACCACTAGTGGATGCTGTTGGTGAACCCCGAGCTCTGGAAGCGAGGAACCATGGGGAGACCCCTGCCAGCGCCGGGACTCTGCACCCACTGGCCTGTGACTTCATGAGTCGGAAGGAGACTTTATAGACTGATATCGGGCATCTGGGCTAATATCGGACTCATGACTTTGAACTGGACTGGGTTGGGATGCTTTCTTAATTCCTATTTCTCTTATATATAAACCTTTTCCTTATATCCATATGTGTCTATGATTTTGTTTCTCTAGTCTACCTGGACTAACACAGTCATCATTCTCAAAATATTTGCTTTCTACTTGAGCCCTTAGTATCAGCTCCTCATTTTTTTCCCATCCTCCCTGCTCCTCCCTCCCTCATGAACCCTTGATAATGTATAATGTATAAATTATTATTATTTTGTCACATCTTACACAGTATGACATCGCCCTCACCTACTTTTCTGTTATTCATCCCCCAGGGAGAAGGTTGTATGTAGATGCTTGTAATGAGTTCCCCCTTTCTACCTTCTCTCTACCCTCCCCATATTGCTCCTCTCAGCACTGGTCCTGAAGGGATCGTCTGTCCTGGATTCCGTTTCCAGTTCCTATCTGTATCAGTGTACATCCTCTGCTCTAATCAAATTTGTAGGGTTGGCAGGGGGCGGGGAGTGGGAGAGGAAGCATTTAGGTACTAGAGGAAAGTTGTATGTCTCATGGCTGCTACACTGAACTGATTGGCTTGTCTCCTCCCCATGTGATCTTTCTTTAAAGGGATGTCTAGTTGCCTACAGCAGGACTTTGGGTCCCCACTCTGCACTCCCCCTCATTCACAACGATTTGATTATTTTGTCCTTTGACGCCTGATGCCTGATCCCTTCGACAACTTGTGATCACACACTCTGGTGCGCTTCCTCCATGTGGGCTTTGTTGTTTCTGAGCTAGATGGCTGCTTGTTGGTCTTCAAGTCTTAAGACTCCAGACACTACATCCTTTGATGGATGGGCACCATCAGTTTTCTGCACTACATTGGCTTATGCACCCATCTTGTCTTACAAGCCTTTATACTCTATTTTTGTTGCTGCTGTTAGGTCCCATCTAATTGGTGTCACCTTCTAATAACTCTTTGAACAATAAGAAGAAACACTGCCCAGTACTGTCATCTCCACAGTTGTTATGTACCAGTCCATTGTTGCTTTTACTTTGCCAATCTATCACCTTGAGCGTCTTCCTCTTTTTGAACTTATTCTCTATTTTACCAAGCGTGATATGCTTTCCCAGAGATGGGCATTTCCCAATAATATGCTCATCTTATGTCCAAAGGATATGGCATAATGTCTCTTGCCATCCTAAATTCTAAGGAACATTCAGGCAACACGATTTGTGTTTTTGGCAGCTCATGGCATTTTCAATTTTCTCTGACAACACCTTAATTCAAATGCATCCATTCTTCTCAGGTCTTCACCATTTGTTGTCTTAACTTTCACACATATATGAGGCAATTGAAACTCTCACAGGGCACCTTAGTCCTCAAATGGGTTATTTTTGCGGTATAATTGGTGCTTAATGAAATCTTGTGGAGATATGTTCCCACAGTGTGATTTGCTTACAATTATTTCCATGGATGAATAATTGTGGATCCAGTAAAATAAAATATTTTGACAACTTCAATCCTTTTTTCCTTTTATCTTTACCTATTCGACCAGTGTTGAAAATATTGGTTCTTACTAATATAGGCAGAAATTTATCAAGAAACTTCCTGTTGCTCAACATTGTAGAAAACTCTCAGAAAACAAAGAAATATTTATTTACAGAATAATTAAAAGAACGACCAGTCAACACCTAAATTAAACCATTGGGATATGTTACCTTGTCAGAATTGGGGTTTTTTCCACCTGCAGGAAAAAGAAAAACTATACTTGGAAATATTGAAAATAAATAAATAAAATTCTAGGCATGCAGAAAATAGGAGCAAAGTGGGAAATCATATTCTTCTCTTTAAAAATCACCCTCTGTTCGGATAAGAAAAATATAGATTTTGGAAGATTGTAAATTATTTCATAGAAAAGTGAATGGAGAATGATTTCTTTTTTTTCCTAGCAGAAGAAGTCATTAAAACAATCTTCAAATATCTGGCAAGCTATCAATCCAAAGGTCTGAAATCTTCTAAAACGTCTGCTTCAGGACCCTAAAATTGACCACATCTATGTGCCTTGATGTAAATAAGACTTTCCTTAAAAGTGCAGAGATTCTGCCTTTAAAATTTTTTGTCTCAAATTTTTACTTTTGTTGTGGTTGAAAATATAAATAGAATATATGCCATTTCAACAATATCTACAGGTACAGTCTGTGGCATTAATAACAGTCATCAAGCTGCACAACAGTCTTATCCTTTTTCACACTGTTCTCTTTGGTTAACATAAACTCACTGCCCCTCAAGATTTCTATCTAATCTTCCAAATTTCAGTTGTCAATCAGATCTCCTCGAGTTTTTTAAAGAGACTAACACTCAAGGTAGGTTTTCATTACTAATTAACCTGTGTTTTAAAGACAATTTTCAAGTTGTAGCTTCTGTTTAAAGATTATCACATTTGATTTGGGGAATTGATCCAGCCTCACTGGCTCGAGACATTCTGGATTCCATAAGAATTTGAAACTCTGTTCTACATTTGTCTTCTTTTCCATTAATGTTCTTTTACAGATGCAGACTGAGAGTTTGCCAACTTCAAACCTCCTCGTGGTAGGCAAGAGATGTCCCTGGGGTTATTCCTTCCATTGCTGTATAGGGCCACAGTGACAAGCAGGTGACACACAGTCACTAGGAAACCCCACCTCCCGATTTCCAGGACCAGTCAATCAATCTTCCCGTACTTCCGATCCTACCTGGCCAAGGATCCCCTGAAGATTTCTGGACCATAGCATAAAAACAGCCTTCATCCACCACAGGAGCAAGTCTGGAAGAGGTGTATTAGCATTTGACCTGATGTGGAACTTTAGGGGGTGCTGAATGAAATTTCAGACGAAAGGAGGAAGTGTGTGAGAGGAGTTAGACAGCATTGAACTGGGCGCTGGAACTTTATTGATCATCCTCCTCCATCCATGAGTCTCTAGTTACCCATCTATCTCTAAGGAGTGACGATAGGATTGCTGAGCTTGCTCAAATCACTAACACCTGCTTGAGGTCTTTGTCTGGCATCCCTATACTGACAAACTTTCAATGACCCTGTTAGATGACCCCACTGTGTGTGTATGACCAGCATCACAATAGTCCCCTCTCTGAAGCACCATGTGCAGCAAAATGTGGTGACCCTGGCTTGGAAGCCCTTCAGGGCCTGTCATGTCTGTGGTTTTACACACCTGCATTCTCATCTGGACCGGAGCACCCATCTTGCTTCAACCTGCTCCTGGTTGTGCTCAAGTGCTCTCCCACCCTGACCACACACCCATTACCAGCTTTACATGGGCTTCCAGTGGTGGCCAACTGCTCTAGCCTCTTCTCCCACACTCGGAATACCCATGTGCTTCAGTTCCTGCCCTGTGACGTATCCTGGCAGAAGTCGGGGCTCGTGCCCAGCTCCTCACTTTCCATCCTTCCTTCAAAAAAGAGGCCTGTGCAGTGTGCAAGAACCCATGGGGTGAACCGCCCACACACCTCTGTACTTTGAAGGAATGTGTTTCTGTGCTTTAGCCCTGGGCTTGACGGGGTCCAAGCCCTCTGTTCATGACCTGCCCCTCTTTACTGAGACATCGTCAACCTCTGCACACACTGAGTGACGCTCTCTTAGGATCACCACCTTGTAGACCCCATTCCCACTTCTAATAAAAAAATTTTGTTGCTGTTTTTGAATATTCCTTTACATAATCTTTGATCAAACTGTTTGGTAATGCATAGTAGCTACTATCATCCAGTCCTTCTGATTCTAAGGCAAAGGAAGCAGTTTTGTTCAGGGTGGTAATCGCTTATTCCATTTCTACTTGCGGTTCCTAAATTTCCTTTTTCCTCTGTTGCTCCATGTTGTTGTCTGATCCTGCGTAACATCCATCAGCAGTCTCTAATGTGGCCCGCCCACCTCAAATTCACTTGCCTCTCTATTCATCTAGCTTGCTGATCTGGGATTCAGTCACTTTTGCAATCCTCAGCTAGTGGTCTTCCTTCCAAGGTTCAGTTTATCATCTCTTGAAGTTACTGGTAAACCAAGAGAACCCTCCAGCTTAGCATCTGATCCACAGACTTAGAAGCTGCCTCTGTCTGGACTTTGACTTATCCTACCAGTACTTCAACTTCTACAACTCTGTGAGCTATTTTCTTGATATGAATTTCTCTGTATATAAACATATTTAAGAGTCATTACTTCTCTAGTGAACCAACCCTAAGATTTGGGGTCCAGGGAGCATAGTTCAATCATAAAGGTGACTCTGATACCTGCCCAAGAAGTGAAAAAATTAATCCAGCTATCATAATTTGCTGTCAGCATTGATATAAGCATCATAATCTAAAAGACCAGATTTGCCCTCAAAATTAAAATGGAAGTAGGAAAACTTTGAGAGGAATATCTAAATCTAAAATGAATTAATGGCACATCCAAACATCAGTTTCCACAACCCCGAGACCTGAAGAAATTTATATTGTACTTCAGCTATCACTACCAAGTACTCTGAAAGGCATCACATTAAAAAGTCCAGGATAGTGTGAAAGAAAAATATGGAACAAAACTCAAAATTATTTAAAGCAAAAACAAGCCCACTGGTCAACCCCACTGGGGTTCAGACCTTGACATTTTGCACCCTAATTTTACTTCAGTAAAACAATGGGGAAAAAACAACAATGGATTTATGAGGAACAAACTTTGAGGCACAAACGTCTCATTAATCATCCATTATGATCAAAAGAATAGCATTTACACCAGAAGAAAGTTCACTGTGAAAGGTTAGGAAAGAATAAGAAAGGGAAACAGGAATCATAAGGGAGAAGTAGTGGTACACTGAAAGAATTGCAGTGAACTAGATTAAACAAAATTCAGATGAATTGTTGAATGTAAAATTTGATGATAGCCTTTGTACTCTTTTAGCCAATTCATAGTCAAACATCTTGAAAATAAGTAAGTAAAATGCTTCCATAAATCCATCAGGTCCAATACAAAAATAAATACTATAAGGGACTGGTAGAAGCTATCACACAAGAATTAACACCATGTTGGAAGGACAGGGTGATGATGGTTATCTAATTCTGCATTATTAGAAGCAGAGAGCACTCACCGTAGATGAAAGTAAAAAGGAAAAGGCAGATTTTCATCCAAAAGGATGTAAATGTTTATTACAATAGATATGTAATTTTCAGAATGAGTTTTGGACCTATAACAATCAGTATTATAACATATGAAAAGAAGCATGTTCTATTTTTAGTTATTAAATTCATCTGTGATATAATTGTGTGTTACTGAGAGGGTGGTTTAAAGTTTTGGAGAATACATTTAATATTCTAGTGTGGCTACCCTGAGTCCTCTGTCATAAACAGAATGGGGACTTGGATGCACCATAGTTCTTAGTTGCCATGGCAACTTAATTAATGTGACTTCAGAATCATTATGAACATTTGCATGTCTGATAAGAAGGACAAAGAGAGAGAGGTGGAAGGAAGGGAGAGAGGGGTAAAGGCAAGGAGGGGAAATGAAAGGAAGGGGAAATGTGCGGGAATTGAATGTATACTGTGTGTTAAAGAAACTAAGACATGGTACTTTGTTCAATGTCAGCCAAGAGCTTCTGGGATCACAGAGACTTTAGTATCCATATTTTATTGTCTAAAGGCAACTGAGAAAAACTTACACTGACAATTAGGCATATTGAAATGGAGAACTTTTAATAATTTATGCCTGTAATCTTCAGGACAATACATTTTTATTGTAAATAAAATGTTGACAGTATGCATGTGGATTTCTACATGTGGTCCTTTTATACATGGTTTTATTACTCTTACAAAATGATTCTCTGCTACTATGCAAATATGATAGGTTAAATCCTACAGAAGAAATTGATCTGTTTCGCCCTCCGCCTCAGCTTAGAAGAGGCAGAGAAGGGAATCTTACCACTATCAAGAAGATCCAAACATAGAGAACGTCATTTGAGCTCAAGTATCCCATGAGAACCTCCTAGAAACGGGAGAGAAAGTAAGAGCAGTGGCAATCTAAGCAGAAGGAGACAGATAGGAAAGGATGAAATGGGTTTTCTGGTCTGTGGAACAAGATCATGAGAGACTTGGGCAGGAGTCTTGTTGGTGGCTTGGCACCAATCAGTTACAGTGAGCATTTGACCTCTGAGTAATCTCAAAAGACTTTTAGAAACTTGGCTAGATGATTGAGAGAACATTTTTAAATGTTCTAAAATCGTTATTATTCAGAGAATCTCAAATGTTTTCTCCTAAATTTAAAAATGAAAAGAATGAAAAGAGGCATAGATTCTCAGAATAAGAAAAAAGTCTTTTTTTTTTTCTTTTTGGTGACTACTGAGAGTTCTCAATTGCACCATTGTAAAATCAGGTCAGATAAAATCCTTCTTTAACTTGAATTTTATTTCTTTAAGTGGACTCTCTTTTCTCTTAAAATTAAGCTTTATTTTTAAGTGCCCTCAAAACCATGACTAATCATGATCTCCATTGTAATCCTTTAAATCATAATAACAAATGTCAAGCTCTGGGTAATTTTCAGAGAACATGAAAAAAATGTATGAGGAATTTTACTAACTTTTACAAAAGTGCTAAATAGCTCTTCAAAAGTGATCCTCTTCAAAATATCTCATAAATATCTTATGTACCCAATTTCTTTGTATGTTATCTCACGCTAACTTATCAAAGACCATGCCTAGAAAAGGAAACTTTGTGGAAGAATGATGAGACTTTGCAAAGGAGTTGATAGCCTCTTTCCCAGATGTCACATCCAACTCATCCCAAACACCTAAAACTCAGTTGCCATCCAATCTTCTTCACCTCATGGTGACCTGTGTGTTGGAGGAGAGCTGTGCTCTCTCTGAGGTAAGAGAGTTATTAATGGCTGTGGTCTTTGGGGGAGCAATTACCAGGCCTTTCTTCTGAAGTTCCTCTGAGCTCCAACTTCCATTCTTTCTGGTAGCAATGTGGCATGTTAACCTTTTGCACCACTTATGGACTTCACTGACAGCGATGTTTTGTGATCCGTTGCATGCAATTTTAATTCATCTACATCCTTGTCAAGGTTTTCTATTCATTACAGAGAGTCTGTTTTCCCTGAATAGCTGCAGCCTTTGCAATTTCAAAGCAAAGAACCTGTGGTTTATTGTTCTTGTTACAGTACATTGAAGACAGTGGTATTACTAATCTTATCTTTCTCCACTGCCATGCTAAACACCCTTTATTGCCTACAGAAAGCATGGGGAACTGCTAAAACAAAGAAAATTATAATAAAACAATGTCTTTTCTTACAAAAATCTTCCCAAAATGTTCATTTATCCTTCATCTCCTCCCAGGTGGCCTATGAAATTACAGCAATTATTGTGGAGTAGCAAATAAGACTTGTTATAGGCAACCTTGTTAAGGACCACAAGGAACTGAGCAAATACATTATACTGAAAACAGAGAATTGCTGAAGCAAGCAGGGTGTGGGGAAAAGACCAAAAATTTCGGTCTGAAGTGGAAATTACAAGTCACTGTCAAGACCAAAATTCACACAACAGGACCAAAGGAAAAGATCAAGATAAATGGAGAAAAGGTTGAAATTGTGAAGGATTTTGTCTTCCTTGGAGTCACAATCAATACCCAGCCCTCAAGGGGGCAAAGAGGAGTTGCCATAGGTAACACTGCTGTGCAGAGTATTGAAAAGCAGAGTGGTTACTTTGAGGAGTAAAGGACGTGTGAGGCCAGCCATGGTGTTCTCCATCATCTCAGACACATCTGAAAATTAGACATTAGGTCAGGAGAACGGGTACATTTGAATTGTGGTGCTGGAGAAGAACATTGAAGATACCATAGTGTGCTAAAAAAGACAAACCAATCTGTCTTGCAAGAAATATGGCCCGGGGGCTCCTTAGAAGTTAGAACGGAAAGACTTCATCTTACAAACTTTGGCTCAACTGTCAGAAGAGACCAGTCCCTCCAGAAGAACATCGTGTTTGGTGAACGGGAGCAGGGACAAAGAGAAAGTCCCTCGAGGAGAGGGACTGGCCCAGTGGCTTCAACAATGGACCCTGGGGCAGAGGAACAATTATAAGTCTGGTGCGGGACCAGGCAGTGCTCCTTTCTGGGGTGCACTGGGTCACTATGGGTCGGAACTGATGAGGGCACCTAAGAACAACAGGCAGTGTTGCAATTTACTTAGACTTCCTGTGCTCAGGGCCCTTGCATAGAGACTAGAAATAAACGACTCTCTCTCATATAGGGCTGTGGGAGCACGAGTATTTCAGTGATAGAACTAGCAATTCAGTGGTAGAATTCCTACCTAACCTTGGAGGAGACCTAGGTTTGATACACAGACAGTACACTTCATGTGCAGCCACTTCCATCTGCCATAGGTTTATGTGTTGCGATGCTACTGTACAGAGGTCAGCAGTGCTTCCAGACTGTCATGGACTAGGAAAATAGGCCTGGTGATCTGCTTTCAGAGATCAGGCAGTGAAAGCTCTGTGGATGAAAACAACCTGGTCTACAACTGACCTTGGAGAGGGAGGACGCAGAAGCCAGAGAGCTTTGTTACACTGTGCGTGGTGCCACAAGAGTCAGGCTAGTTGGCAGCAGTGAACATCATCGCAGGGTGAATGTGAGGAAGAATTAAGCTAGGTAAGTAATGATAATATTGCAGACACTCACAAATATTCCTTATCCATTATTAGAGAGGGGAACCAGTTTTTAAATAGTTTGGAGTTGCCTAAGGAAAGGTGAGTTCCCATGTGTCTACCTAGAGATGACTTTACACCAGTCACTCATCTCTATTTCCAAAGAGGCTATGGTGAATATTTGCAAGCATTTTAGAGGTCAATCAATAGTGTTAGTTTCTTTCATCCAAGCAAATTAAAATTACTGGAATAATGAAAGGATGTACTCCAGGTGTTGAAATCCCTATCGAAGCTCTGACTCATGCAATGAGGTAAGAGTGTTTATCGCCAATAACATGTTATTGCACACAGCTTAGGTCTGGTGACTGAAAGCAAGGTCAAGCAACGGGGCCAGGACTTATGGATCACTCTTCTAGTCTCATCAAAATATAGAGAATCCTATCCACATATTAAGCTATTTGTACATTTTTTCATTCATCACGAGTGAGAGAAACATGGGTCTGGGGTCAGGTTGGTTGGTTTGCTATTGCTTCCTTTTGTCCAGGTCACACTCAGAAAATGGGCTTGTGGTCATTTGTAATTGGCATTTCTGATAATGAGATTTGAAGATAATCTATTGACAAAGCCATCAGATTCCGGGGAAAGTCATTTAAAAATTATAAGAAAATAGGAAAAGATAGATAAGTAACAATGAAAGTTGACGTGTCCTTGCTTCTCCATATTTTGAGCAGTACATAATGAATACTTCAAGCTCACATTCTCCTAGGAGTTCAAAGGAAACTCCCTCCTAAAGGGTTGAAGGGACACCAGTGAATACTAAGTGTGAGGAATTTCAAATACGGATTTATGGTTTAGTCAGTCAGATTTGCAGCTCCTAGCTAAATGAGATAAAGCAGAGAGACTGATAAGAATTCATGCAGTTTCTAAAGCACAGCTCACTCATGTCAACCTGAACTTGTGAAAGAGATCTTCCTAATAATGTATAATAATTGGGTTTGTTTAGAAATAAAAAAAAGCCTAAAGTGATGTGTTGGGTTCTTCTCTTAGTGGGGGGTAGGGGGTGAAGGCAGAGTATGGAAATGAAGCCTAGAAGAACACAGCAAGGGGGGAGGACTAGCAAAGTAGCCCATGAGAGATTGGGGTATTATTTCTTTACAGAAAAAAGAAAAAAATAAAACTGATATTTCAGTTTCCTGGGATTTTGTGAAGATCTCCAAAAAATAGTGCTGGTGTAAACGTAGAAAATGTCAGAGCATTGTCTTACAACTGAGATATAGAAAATGTGGGCTCGCTTCATATGGTCAATGTTTAAGCCAAATAAAAAAAAAGAGTACAACATTCACGTACCATGAATTTCAAAAAAATGAGAAAGTATACAGTTTTCTGGCATGAAATAAGTACATTTTATCCTATTGTAAATATTAAAAGTCTTTTTTGAATTATATTGTGTAATGAAAAGCAAAAACAAAGTAAATATGAAATATTTGGGGAATTTGGAGAAATATCACCAATAATTCCAAAAAAAAATCTCTGAAAACACTGTTTTTCTAAGCCCAATTCCCATCATTTCAATTCTGTCAACAGCTATGGACAATGGCTTCAGCACATTTCTCTGTCAAGGTAATTATTCATTTAGCTAGTATTGAACATTATAATAGCACCCAGGATGGGAGAGAGTGGGAATGTAATAGAAGCTAATCCATTTACAACAACCTATTGTGAGTCATTTTATGTGGCAGGTGGCAGGGTTTGCAAGAGGTTAGGATGATCTCAGCTAAATTGTCTGTGAGCTTGTGTTTAAATACAACATTGCCATGATCAGACTGGAAAAATAAAATATACCCATGAAAAAATTAATTGTGTTAGTCCAGGTAAACTAGAAAAACAAACTCACAGACATGCATATGGATATAAGGAAAAGGTTTATATACAAGAGGAATGGAACATTGAGAAAGCATCCCAGCCCAGTCCAGTTCAAAGTCATAAGTCTGATATTAGCCCATATGTCCAATTCTAATCTATAAAGTCTCCGTCCAACTCACGAAGTCACAGGTCAGTGGGTGCAGAGTCCCAGCGCTGGCAGGGATCTATCTCCTCATGGCTCCTCGCTTCCAAGGCTCAGGGTCCATCAACAGCATCCAGTGTTGGTAGAAGCAACTCAAGTGCTGGAAGGGGTATTCATGTTGCTTCAGCAGCTTCAGCGGTCTGGTTCCATCAGGGTAAGGCCGTGTGGCTTCTCCTTTGGCTCGTCCAGCTCCTCAGACGCTGCCATCTGTTCTTCTTCACAATTCGTTGTCTCTGAGACTAACTCCCAACAACTGGGGAAGATAGCTTCTCATCTCCACAAGGGAAATATCGCGAGATTTCCCAGAAGTCTCAGGAGAAAGCCATGCCAACAGGGAGGCCTCATTGGCTCCTCAATGGCTATCTCCAGATTAAGAGGCTAGACTCCACCCCTACATCTCAATCATGGAATTAGCATAAGCATATGACCACCACATTAAACCACTAAAAGTATAGCATTATGCTGGAATGCATAAGCAAATGAATGCACAGAAGACATTTGGAACAAGAGCATGGAAGAGTGGAAAAAATAAGATTGATTGAATCATTTACAGAAAACAAATGCTTCCTTTAGAATGACCTGATCTTGATGTGTTAGTTTTATGTGAGAAGAAAGTAGGGTTTGGAGAAAAGAGATCAAGAGAGAGCAGTATTACTTGTGCGAAGCCGGCCCCAAGAAATGACACGTGGGCAGAAGCGAGTAAAGAGAAAAACAGTCTAGAGAGTTATGCACATACCATACAAGGGCTGACTACTGGCTAGGGAGTAGTTAACCTCCTAATTAAGATGGCATAACCTATCATCTAAATAAGAATGACTTTGAGAATGAAAGTAAGCATTTACTAACTGATACCACCTTTTACATAGTCTGACATGGACGGGATTAGGAGTTCTGCTAAGAATGTTAAGAACGATTATTCTATTTGCCAAGGGGATAAATAGTCTGCCTGGTAGGAGAATGAACCAGGGATCTCCAGATAAAAAGTCTGGGAAAGGCTTCTCCCTTGAGGTCAGACTGGGTGGACACCTCTAGCTCAGAGGTACAGCCTACAATGAAACTTGAACCACTCAGACACCCAACTATGTAGAGACTGAGACAAATGACAAGGAGATAGGCAGGAGACCCAAGGACAAATTTTGTAAGTTAAATTAGAAAGTCGCTTGACCATCTGTACAGCTGCAATGACTGCCTCCCACCTCCCTCACTTGAACGTACCTTTAAAAGCAAGAAGCATTTCCCTAGTTCAAGACTCTTTCTCACCACAAGAGGAGGGATTGGGGAGTAGGGTGGAAAGTGGGGGTCACTTTGTTCACTCTCAGGATGTTCTTTATGTTTAATAAATCTTTTGTGTAACTCTGCTGCTGCTAGTGTTTGTGTGTGTGTGTGTGTGTGTGTTTACAAATGCATTTTGTCTCTGGCATCTTACAATCCACGTGGGTGGGACTGGTGAGGAGGCCCTGGCAGCAGAGCCTGGCATTCCTCGGCAGAAGTATATTCAAACCCTGTACATCAAGAGGATGGTAAATCAATATAAATGACTGTGAAGATCGATCAATTTCTAACCAAGGAGGGCTCTGAAGAAACAGGAAAGAAAAGTTTAAGTCAAATTGAAGTGGCTTTGGATCTAAAATTCCATTGACATGCTAATACTTGATGGAATGGAGAGCTTCAGTACTTCTGAAAACATAGCAAATGGGCAGCTATTTCTTTTTCCTATTTGTGAAAGCCGCTCTGCATGTAAATAGCTTTATATGCTGCAATTTCCTGCTATTCTAAAGCTCAACTAATTACGTAAGCACTCGTCTGGCATCTGCTCACATATTTCCCTTTACCTTTGCTGCCATCCCATCTTCTACATGACATTTCAAACAAGTAGTTTTAAGATCCTATCCTTTATAAAAAGTGGACACACAAGAAGCATTTTGTGGGCTAAATTGCATTGAAATGAGTATACAACGATATTAGTCATCGATTTTCTCATTAAACTGTAAGTAAATGTGATGTACGTAACTTTAGAGAGTAAGGTGAACCTGACCCAAGTCTTGGTAAGCTTAATTACCTCATATGCATGTGAAAGTTGAAAACTGAATCAGCAAGACCAAAGAAGAATTGATGCGTTTGAATTGTGGTGCTAGAGAAAATTACTGAGAGTACTCTGGGCTGCCAAACGAGCAAACAAGGCTTGGAAGAGACAGCTACAATGCTCTGGGTTTGGAGAGACAATCTCACATGCTTCGTAGAGGTTCTCAGGAGGCACCAGTGCCTTGAAGAGACCATCACGCTTGGCACAATGTAGGAGCAGCAAAAAAGGGGAAGGGCCTGCATGAGATGGATTGACACAGTAGCCGCAACAATTGGCTCATGCCTCACAACTGTTGTGAGGATGGCGCAGGCCCAGATGCTTCATTCTATTGTGCAGGACAGGGACAGAACAAAGGTTTTCTGCCTGCTGAAAGGGAATGAAAGTGCTCTTTAAAAACCAGAAACCAAGGGACGGGAAAAGCATCTCCCCGCCTCCCAACTAGAAGCTTTCTCCTAGACAATATCCCAATAGCCCTTCTCAATTCAAGAGGGCTTACCCATCTGCTTCACTCCCAGAAGGAAGCATATCGTATCTCTGCTTAAAGTGTCCTCACTTCATGAGACAAGCCCACTTTATTTCTTTTGAGGTGATCCCACTTTTTACTAACACGGTAGCTTCACTGTTTGCTGCTGTGTTCCTGAGTGTGTGTGAGCTTGGCTTATCTCTGGACGCCTAGCAAAGGACACAGGTGTGGAGCGAGCTGGTGCCCCACTGGAAGGCATCCTGGCTCTGAGCACACAGTACCTAGGGTCACTGTGATTCGGAACTGACGGAATGACTTGAAGGCACCTAACGACGAGAAAATTTGATAGAGTAGTTAATTTTAATTAGGACATTTTCCACAAGTCTGTTTGAAAACCATAAAAAGAGTTTGCAATTTTTAATACATTTTAATACATTTGTAAACTTTAATACATTTCATTCCAAATTAAACTATACCCTCTCTGTAAGTGATTCAAATAATGTTAGTGTTTTTTCTCATTTTCTATCTCTTTGCTATTATGAACAGGGCTGCTATGAACATAAATTTTCCTATGTCTATTCATGTTATGACTCTTATTTCTGTAGGAGATCTACCTAGTTGTGAAATTGCTGTATCACATTTTATAATTTTAAATATTTTAAGGAAGTGTCATATGTTTTTCACAGTGATGATACCATTTTACAATTCCATTAGCATTTAATGTGAGTCCCGCTCTCTTCATACTCTCATGAGTATGCGTTCCATTTTTGTTTTTAAATTTTGCTGTGTATGTCGGATTGAGATCTCTCATTATTTCAATTTGCATCTCTTTACTGGGTAGTAATCGCAAACCATTTCTTCAAGTGCTTATTGTGTGCCTGATTCTCTTCTTTAATATAATCTGTTTATAGGCTTTGTTCATATTTTAATTGGATGACTTGTCTTTTTCTTACTGAAGTGTTAAAGTTTTCTATAAATTTTAGAGGTTTAGTCCCTTGTCTGATATGTTGTTGCTAAAAAAATTTTCCCAGTCTAGAGATTCTCTTTTGGTGAAACTTTTGATGCACATAAAAACCACAACTATCATGCTCTCAATTCTACCTTACAAATCCAGATGGAGTGGAAGAGGTACACTAGTACAGATGGAAACTGGAATTACAGGGAATCCAGGATGGATGAATTCCATAGGACCAATGGAGAGAGTGGAGATACTGGGCAGGTGGAGGAAAGGTGAGGTAGAAAGGGAGAACCGATTACAAGGATCTGCATATAACCTGCTTTCTGGAGGATGGATAGCAGAGGAATGGGTGAAGGGAGATGTCGGGCAGTGTAAGATCTGACAAAATAACAATAGTTCATAATTTATCAGGGGTTCATGAGGAAGAGGGGAGTGGGGAGGTAGAGGAAAATGAGGAGCTGATGTCAAGGGCTCAAGTAGAGAGCAAATGTTTTCAGAATGATGATGGCAGCAAGGGTATACAGATGCTTGACACAATGGATGGATGGATGGATGGATGGATGGATGGATGGATGGATGGATGGATGGATGGATGGATGGATAAGCATTGCAAGAGCCCCCGATAAAATTTATTAAAAAAGACAAACCCTCAAATCCAAATTCAAGCTGTTTCAGACACAAAATGACCCTATAGGAAAGGATAGAATTGTCCCTATAGATTTTTGAGACTGTAACTCTTGAAAATGAGTAGACAGCCTTATTTACTCAGCAGAGTAGCTGGTGGTTTCAGCTGCTGACCTTAAAGTGAGCAGTCCAACATGTAACCCTCGAGGACACCTGGGCCTTTGATGCACATGTGTCTGCTTGTTAGGAAGTCCCAGACATCTATTTCAGCTTCTGCTGTTTGCATGTCTTCAGTTATGTTTCATAATGCAGTCATACTATGCTGGATCAGTGCTCCCAAATTTGTTCCTGATTTTTTTTTCCTTGAAAGGTCTTTGTAGCTTTTAGGTTTTACATTTAGGTCTTTGGTCCAAGTAGATTTTGTTTTTTTTTTTATGGTGTAAAATACAGGTCCTTTTAAATTTTTTTCTGAAAACTAATATACAGTTTTGCCAGGACCACTTGTTAAAGGAAGTATGGTCTCTCTTCTCCATGTAGTACATTTCAGTCCACTGTCAAAGATCCACCCACAAACATGGATGCATTTACTTCTTGGTTTTCAATTCTGCTCCTTGTCTTATGTGTCTGTTATTGTACTGGTACTAGGATGCTTTGACTATTCTGACTGGCTAATAGATTCTGAGATCAGGAAAGAGGACACTTGTTTTAGTCTGGGCAGACTAGAGGAACAAATTTCATAGACATGCATATAGATATAAGGAAAAAGTTTATATACAAGAGGAACAGGACATTGAGCCCAGTCCAGTTCAAAGTCATAGTCTGATATTAACCCATATGACCGAAATCAGTCTATAAAGTCTCCTTCGGACTCACGAAGTCAGAGGTCAGTGGGTGCAGAATCCCAGTGCTGGAAGGGGTCTCCACATGGCTCCTCGCTTCCAGGGCTCAGGGTCCATCAATAGCAGAAGCAACTCATCACTGGCAGAGGTCTCCATGTGGCCGCCCCAGCTTCAGAGATCTGACTCCATCAGGGCAAAGCCTTGTGGCCTCTCTGCCGGCTCCTCCAGCTTCTCAGACGCTGCCATCCTGCCTTGTCAGTGATTCATCGTCTCTAAGAAACTAACCTCCAACCACTGGGGAAGATAGCTTCTCATCTTCACAAGGGAAATATCATGAGATTTCCCAGAAGTTTCAGGAGAAAGCCATGCCCACATCGAGGCCTCATTGGCTACTCAATGGCTATCTCCAGATTAACAGGGTAGACTCCACCCCTATATTTCAATCATAAAGTTAACATAAGCATATGACTGCCACAACACCTCTCTTATTTTGTTCTTCTGTATCCTTTCCATAAGAAGTTGATGATTATCCATCTCTTTAAAAAAATGGTGATGGAATCTGAACTAGAATATGATATTAAGAGAGTATTTGGGATATTAGTGACATTTTCACAATGTTAAAGGGATTAACAGGCCAACAAGCAATCATCACACAACCAAGACTCCTCTCCTTATACAAAAGCTTGGTATATTATTCAATCTATATAGATCTTTTTTGGCTTCTTATAGTAATGGTTTGTATTAAAACATATTTTAATGCCCTAGACATAGGTATGCATATGGCATGAAAAGAAAATAATAATCCTTGCATCCTTGGGTCTTCCAAAATAGTGATTATAGTTTGAAAGATTAAAGTATAAAGAGTTGATTTAGAGCTGCGAAGACTTAGAGGGTGGGACTTACCAAAGGTTGTAATAGATTTGTCTCTAGGCTGTTAAGATACATTGTTGTCGTGAGATGCCTTCCAGACAGTGCAGACTCAGCTTGATGGTCTGCACAATAGAATGAAACAGTGTGTGGCCCTGTACCATTCTCAAAAGAATTGCTGTCTCCTGACCATTGTTTCAGCCATCGTGTCAATTTCTTTTGTTGCATGTTTTTTGCTGATCCCTTACTTTATAAAGCATAAAGCTCATCTCCAGGGACCGTTCCTTCCTGACACTATGTCCTAAGTAAGAAATCTTGTCATCCCAGTTTCCAAGGAGCACACTGGCTGCACTTCTTTCAAGACAGAAATTGTACATAGCCTGGCAGTCCATGAAACATGCACTATTTCTCATTAATAGAATTCAAAGTATTCTTCAGTTTTCCTTGTTAATTGTTCTCCTTTCAAATGCACTTGAAGCAAGTGAAGATTCCACAGCTTGGATCAAGGCTCACTTTAGTCTTAAAAGTGACATTTTTTTTTCTTTTTAATACTCTGAAGATGTCTCTTGCAGTAGATTTTCCAATGTAATAAGTAGCTTGATGCTTTTGACAGCTGTTTCCAGTAGTATTGATTGTGCAGCCGAGCAAAATGAAATTTATGACAACTTCAATATTTTCTCCATTTATTATTGTGAAGTTTCTTATTGGTCCTGCTGAGTGGATTTTTTTCTCTCCTTTGGGGCTGTAATCCTTGATATCCAACAGTAAGTGCTAAAAGTCCCCTTTGTTTTCAGGAAACAAGATTGTGACATTTGTGTATCATAAATTGGTAATGTCTTTTTCCAATACTGATGCTTATTTTTCTGATAGTCCAGCTTCTCAGAATATAGCAAATATTCCTGACTTTAAAATATGCAGTTGTGTGCCTGACCCAAAGCTTGGTGTTTTCAATCATCCCCTACGCATGTGAAAGATGGACAAATGAATAAGGAAGACAGTTGAAAATCTGCTGTATTTGCCTTGTATGGGCAAGGAACAGCGAAAATACAATGGTTGTGTTAGGCCAAGTCGACTAGAGAAACAAATTCATAAACATTCATATGTGTGTGAGAGAACGTCCCATGAAAGAGCAATCATACATAAAGAAAACAGCCCAGTCCAGTCTAGATCAAGTCTATAAGTCTGATATTATCCCATTTATCAAATACCACTGTATAACTTTCCCCTCAGACTCATGCAACGTATGCAATGACACTGACTGCATGAAGATTGCAGACCAGCGGATGGAAAGTCTTGTGAATTTACTGGCAAGGGAAGCATCTCAGCACTGACATGGGTCTCCATGTGGCTCCTCTAGTTTCAAGGCTGTGGTTGCATCAGCCAGCTCTATCTGGTTTGTCAACAGGAATGCCTCACAGGGAGTGTCAGTGTATCTGGGCTCCAGTGGGCTATTTATCTCTGTGGCATCTCCAAATGAAACCATCAAGCTGCAACCTGATTGACAGGCTAGACTCCACCCCTTTGCAACTTGACAGGACCAGAAAAAAACAATAAATGTGTCTTGAAAGAAGCAGAGCAAGGATGCTCCTTAGAAGTGAGGTGGAGATTGGCTGGTCAGTTAAACTCAAGACAGAGCTCAGCTCAGAGGCTATGGTAGCTGTCTGAGATATTGAAGGGTATGACCATAAGAGACTTTCTCTAAGTGCACAGGATGATCTTGGGGGCTTCTTAAGAATTTTGAAAACTACATTGGTGAAAAATAGGACAGAAAAAAATGTGCCAAATACTTTTTTTTTCATTTGAACCAAGTACCTCTCATTGTTCAAAGGTAGCAAGAGCTTCCATATGAAAATTTCATTCAATCCTGTCTACATCCCTAATTTTGCCCCTTCAGATATTTTGTTTTTGTTGTTCTCAAAACTCAAAGCACCTTTAAAAAAATACAATTTAAGTAAGTCCCTTGAGAATGCATGAATGGTCATTTTATATTTATCATGTGACTAATGATTGTGCATTCTTCATATGATTCTTAGATGCTTGGATGTCATCTTTAGAAAATTATCTATTCATACCTTGTGTTCATTTTTATAGGATTATTTGTATTTTTATTAAGGTGTTGTAGTTTCTCTATATGATTTTGAAGTGATTCCTTTATCTAATATGATTGACAAATACTTTTCCCAAACTTTAGGTTATATTTGTACTCATTTGATGTCCATAATTGTCATATTTTTCAAAAATCCCAGTCAGCTATTTTGTCTTGTTTAATGAGAATGTTTTTCATGATATTTGTTAGTACTTAAGTTTATATTAGGGTCCTTAAGTTTGTCACTATTTTTTCACCGATGAACCTGTGCTTATCCATCTTGAGTTCATTTTTGTAGATGAGGTATGAGCCTAGTTCAATTCTTTTGCAGTTAATATCCAATTTAACCTGCACCATTTATTGAAAGACCTCTTCCCCAGTTAATGTAGTTTAGTCCTTTATCAAAAATCAAGTGTCTTAAAAAAAATCAGGTGTCTTTAGGAGCTTGGTTGTAATTATGAGTTCTGTGTTCTAATTCATTGGTCTACATATCTCTCATGTACCAATACCAAACTGTTTTTATTATCATGGCCATATAATAGATTTTGAAATCAAAGAGTAAAAGGCCCCTTATTTGTTTTCAATGTTTATTTGTACTTAAATAGTGTTGTTTATCCTGGGTTTCTTTTCTTTCCATTCAAAGTTGGTGACTAGAGTTTCATTTCTTTGAAGAATTGTGCTAGGATTTGGATCAGAATTGCATTGACTTTATAGAGTGCCTTTATTGATAATGACTGATAGTTTTATAATATAATTCTTCCTATCTACGAATGAGACACTCGTCCACTTGTATAAGTCTCCTTTGGTTTCTTGTAGATGCGTTTCATAGTTTTATTTGTTTAAATCATTTGTTTCTCTCACAATGTTGATTCCTGTGTGTTTTATCTTTTTAGGGGCTCTGGCAGTGTTCTGGTTAGTCAATGGCCTGCTAACTGCAAGGGCAGCAGTTTGAAACCACCAGCTACTCCACAGTAGAAAGATGACTTTCTACTCCCGTAAACAGCTAGTCTCAAAAACTCAATGGAGCAGTCGTGCCTTGTCCTATAAGGTCACTGTGAGTCAGCATATAATGATGGCAGTGAGTTTGGTTTTTGTTATTTCATTTTGGGGGCAGTTAATGGTAAATTATGTTATGGCTTCCATTTCCTTTTTGGAGTCTTCTTCATTCATATACAAGGATCCCATTGACTTGTGCATGTTGATTTTAATAAGCTACGTCTTACTTCGTTCAAGCAAGTTTTAAATTTATTATTTGAGCTTTTTAATATATAGCATTATACTATCTGCAAATAAAAATAGTTTTGATCCTCTTGTGCCAATTTGGATGTCTTAAATATATTTTTGATGTCTTATAATTCTGGCGAAGGCATCCAGAACATTAATTAAGATTGGTGATAATGGGAAATCATTTCTGCTCCCTGTTAAAAATGAGGATGTTTTCAAATTCTCTATGTCAATTGGTATGTGTGTGTGTGTGTATATATATATATATGTATATGTAAAGTCTTTATTATGCTAAGGAATTTCCCTTCTACTTCTACATTATTTAATGTTTTATCGAGTGGGTATTGAACTTTATCAGATGCTTTTCTGCATTGATTGATACAGTCATGTGGTTCTTTTCATTTGCTTTGATTATGTAGTGAATCATATTGATTATTTTTCTAATATTGAGCAATTCTTGCTTGCACCACTTGACCATGATGCATTTTTTAAATATTTTGTTGAATTTTGATGAAAATGTTGGCATTTATACACTTTGGGGTCTTTTCATTTGTTTAATAAAGGTTTCTATGATTTTGTAGCAATGCTTTTTGGTTTATTCTTACATAGAGAAGTTCTAGGAAAGCTTGATTCTATGTTTCATATCTTGCATTCTGATTTAATTATTTGGTCTTTCATCACTTGAACCTACGTACTTGGGATTCATCAGCTTCCTTAGACATCACTGTTTAGATAAAACCAAACTCAAGGCCATCGAGTCTGTTCTGCCTCCCAGAGACCCAATAGGACAGAATGACACTGCCTCTGTGGGCTTCGGAGGTTGCAAATCTTTGCGAGAGCAGAAAGACTCCTCTGTCGCTATGGAGTCAGTGCTGATTTTGAACGCCTGGCCTTGTGGTTAGCAGCCCCACTCACGACCTCTTATTCCACCAACGTTCCTTCTATAGAGGCCTCCTTTCATGGCTGAAAATATGATTCCAATATTTTAAATCTAAGGGGCCTATATTAGTATTAACTGAATTTTGAGGAAAAGTTGATGACTTTAGTTTCATCAAACATTATAAAAGCCAGTGGGATATGTCTAACCCGCTGTTAAAATCTCGAACTAAATCTTGGAAGAGAAAAGTTTGAGTCCTCTGCACAGATGACAGCAGACTCTAGAATTGGTGAGCTTCGATCATTCTTTAGTCATCTCAGATTATTCTCCATTAATTTCAGATTGACTAGGTAGAAGGCAAAAAACTAAAGGCACTAAAGGCGCTGAACACAGCTTTCTGTCTAGCTCTCACTGACGTCTGCACCTATTGCAGTGTCTGTGATATATAAGAGCATAGAGCAGTGGTTCTCAACCTTGCTAATGCTACTTCCCTTCAACACAGTCCCTCGTGTGGTGGTGACCCCCCCATCCATAAAATTATTTTCATTTCTACTTCATAACTGTCATTTTGCTACTATTATGACTTGGGCGGTCCCCGTGAAAGGGTCAATTGACCCCCACGGGGTTGCGACCCAGAGGTTGAGAACCGCTGGCATAGAGAAAAATCTAAAGTTCGGTGAATTGCCTCCTCCTTAGATGAGGTGAAAATTAGGTGGCTCTGCATTCTAAAAGAGAAATGGCTGACCCATGTTAATGTCTGGGATAGATATTTGCCAGATCCTCACTGGTCTGGACTATCTCAGTGGCAGGTCCTCAGCGCCTGTGCTTCTGTTAATAAGAGAGATCACAATGTTCCAGGCTTACTTTGTGAGAGAAGTTAGTTGCTAAATGTATTCCCAGGAAGGAATTTGTGAGAACAGATGCCAAATCCAGATATTCAATGACGACTGCACGTCATATGGAACAGAGAGCTTTGGTGGGATCGAGCGTGCTTTATCAGAGGCATGGAAACTGATAAGCAGCTGCTGTCTTCTGGGGTGCTGCACACAGCAAGCAGTAGATCAGAGACTGCAAGTTGATACATATTTAGAAACCAAAATAAATGCAATATAGAAGCCTGCCGAAGTTTATTACGCCATGGCCACCTCCTAATCAGCTGAAATGCTGTTGTTAAGGGGAGACGAATATTTTCAATCATTTGAGAAGAAGCTTAGCTGGTAATATAGAAAAACCCTTTCAGCTCTAAAAGTGTATCATAAAGGAAAAAAATGCACACTCATTTTTGCTATCTATTCAATATAAAAGAAATGGAGTAGACAGTATATTTAAATAAAGCAACATAATATGAGGCAAGACCTGGAATATAGCAGATGCAAATAAACTAATCCCCCTTCTAGTTGACTGGCCAACATTTTTCATAAATTCTATGAAGCATAAAAGAAAGGAGATAAAATATTCTAAGAAACCTACAAATAACATATGCCCTGTCGTTAACAAATGCCACGGTGCTTCTAGCCTCTAAAACAAGATAGCGTGGCCCCTTTCCCTTCTGACATGGTTAAGGCACCTTGGGAGGATCGTTAAATTCTGAGTCCTTGACTGAAAGCAGCTCAAGGAATATAGCCATGACCCCAAACAATTCAAGACTGGACAAGGGGTTAAAGTACTGTGATCATTTAGGAAATGATCACCCTAGGAAAAAATATGATTTGAGTCAAATATGACAGTGCCAAAATATATCCGATAATCTGTTGTTGTCATGGCAACCCCACATGTCAGAGTACAAGTGTTCTATTGTGAGTGACCTTTCAAAGGGAGACTTGTATTCTAGGGTGCCTGTGAGCGGGTTCAAAACTCACTGGCAGTCAAGCACCTAACCATTTGATCATCCAGGAACTCTGGATTCTACAACTACATAACTATATGTAATGTGTATGTATCTGTATGTGTATGTGTGTGAGAGAGAAAATATAACTACAGAAAGAATAATAACTAACCCATTTATTAACCATAGATTTTGAGATTGCTATGCTCTAGATATTTGCCATATGAATAAAGACATGCCTGATTCCTTCTATCTTTAAGTCTATAGATCAGTACATAACATACCAATCAGAAACTCACACAGAGATGACAAATTCTACAATAAAGAGCTGTAGAGCATAAAAAACGTTTAACAGAAGGATTGGACTAGGCCATGCATCTGAGAATGGCTTCCTTCAATAAGTGCTCTTAGAAGACCAACACATGTGAGGGTTTAATAAAAATCATTCACAGATGAACTGAAAAGAGAGTGACTCTCATCACTCACTCCCATCAAGTTGACCCCGACAAATTGTGACCCGCTAGGGTAGAACATACCCTGTGGAAGAAAGCCTGCCCTTCCTTCTGCAGCGTGGCTGGTGGGTTGTGAACTACAGAGCAACTAGCAGGCCACCAGATGTTTGACCGTCTCATCACTGTGTTTAGAGATGTAAAATATTACTCTGTGTGTATATCTATATCTGGAGATAGATATGTAGAGATATATTCTTCCACATACAAGTGTTTGATGGTTTTCACCATTCTTCTATGATAGAAATTGCTTCTACAAACAGAGGTGTGCACATATCTGTTCAAGTTTTGTTTTTCATTTCTTTGCGGTACATTGTCAAGTGGAGAGATTGTGTGGCCATAGGATATTTTTATTCACATTTGTTTAAGGAAGCACCATCCTGTTTTTGATCATGGCTATGAAATTACACTAGTAATGTGTGAGTTTCCCTGCCTCTTCCCATCCTCCCTGGCATTTGTTATTTTCTATTTTGTTTAATTTTGCTGGATGTCAGTATAAGGTGGTATATCATTAGTGTTTTCATTTGTATTTCTCTTATAGCTAATGGTAGAAAGGATATGTTCATTAAATTGCTTCCTGCCTGGATGTCATCTATAGTAAATTGGTTATTCATAGTTTGTACCCATCTTTTGTTGAATTATTTTTGTTTTTCTTATTAAGATGTGGTAGTGTTCAATAGATTTTTGAAATAAGCACTCTTTCTGATATACTGTTGCCAAATGTTCTCCCCAATCTCTTTTGATTGCATTCTTTTGCTATTCATAAGTGTCATATTTTCTTAAAGTCCAAGTCTTCTATTTTGTCTTCTGTCGTGTGGATATTTTCCCACTGTTTGATAATGTATTTATACCTTTTATTATAGCCAAACATTTGTCCCTATTTTAAAACTTATAACTATTATGGTTCTAGGGTTTATATTCAGGTCTCTAATTCCTCTTGAGTTTGTTTTTGTACATGATATGAGGGAGAGGTCTTGTTCAATACTTTTGAAGGTCAACATAACATTTTTTCCAGTGCAATTTATTGAAAAGACTACCTCTTGCAGAGAGCTTGCTTTACCTGACTTTAGCACCTATTATACAGCCACAGTGGTCAAAACTACATGGCATTGGGTATAATGACAGATATTTAGACCAATGGTAGACCAATGGGAAAGCACTGGAAACGCAGAAATAAAATTATCAGCTTACAGACAACTGATATTTGATAAGGGGCCCAAAATTATCAAATGGGAAGCAGATGTCCTCTTCAACAAGTGTTGCTGGAAAAAATGGATATCTACATGCACAAAAATTAAGCAAGACCCTTACCTCATGCCATACACAAGAATAAACTCAAGGTGGATCACATTTCTTGAGGTAAAACCGCAAACTATTAGGGCCATCAATGATGGCATTGGGACAAACATGAGAACTTTGACACAGGGATTACATAGGCTATTGGAAAACGGGAAGGACATAAACACAGAGGAGTCAAAAATTGACAAGTGAAATATACTGAAGATACAAAGCTTTGTGTATTGAAATAATTAATCAAGAGAGCAATAAGAAAGCCCACTGACTGGAAAAACATCTTTAGCAATGATGCATCAGACAAAGACCTTTTTACTAAAAATCTATAATACTGTATTGGCTTACAATAAGAGAAAAACTAACTGACCAATAAAAAAGTGGGCAAAGGACCTGAACAGAAATTTCACAAGGGCAGAAATCCAAATGGCCAGTAAACATATAAGAAAATGTTCCCGATCATTGGTCATAAGAGAAATGCAAATTAAAACAACCATGAGATACCACTTAACACCCTCAAAAATAGCCCAATTTTAGAAATCATAAAGTAACAAGTGTTGGAGGCACTGTAGACAAGATAGAAACTCTTGTCCACTGCTGGTGGACCTTCAGGTATGTACAGCCACTATGGAAATCGATTTGGTAATATCTAAAACAGATGAAATTGAACTTCCATATGACCCAGCAATCCCCCTACTGAGCATATACTCAATAAACAAACCTTGGCCAGACATCTGTGCTCCAATGTCCATCATGGATGGCACAGCTCACATTTGTATGGAGTTGGAAACAACACAAATTTCCACCAACAGACAAATGAATTTAAAAACTGTGATATATACATACAATGGAGTACACATGCCTAAAAAGCAGTGATGAACACACGAAGCACATTGCCACATGGAAATAACTGGAAGAAATTATGCTAAGCAAAGTATGGCAAGCACAAAAGGACAATTACAACATGAGGTAAGCTTAAAAATGCGAAAGGGGCATAGGGAAGAGCTTCTGTACACATACATTCCTGGGATGAAAGTCAGGTATTATGGCAGGGGCCAGACCAAATCCAAGGAGACCACTAAAAAGGAGGGGGAAAGAAAGGGAAGTGTGTGTGTGTGCGTGTGTGTAGCTGGAGAACAGCAGACTATTCCATCCAAAGGAAGGGTATTGTGTACTTCAACACAGGAGAGGGAGAGCAGGATCAGATTTCTACCCAATGCACCAGAACATGAATGCAATGTACTGCATGAAGCAGGAAACCAATAGAGAGTTCTGCGGGGTTAACCCTAATCCCAATTATGTGGATACCCCACAGACCCCCCCAGAAGAATCCATATCAGAGGACAGCACTGAAGCTACAGCTCAGGGAGAGCAGCTTGTTTGGTCAGAGCACACAGGAGCAAACAAAGAGGGAAGGAGAGAGAGAGGAGCACATCCTAACCCACCAAGCCCTGAGAATGATATTCCTCCTGCTGAGAGCAGTCAATGTACAGAGAGGATCACAGGGCTGGCCCCACCAGGAGACACAAAGCCCCTTACTGACCCATAGCACTATGAAGTACAACATTGGAGGTAGAGTGTAGGAATTGTGTCTAATCTGACCCCATCACACCATGGCAAAATGCTAAGGGTGTGAAACAGAGTAGCATAGGGAGCAAAGCACCCTATGTCACCCAGGGAACATCAAAAATAGACTTCAGAGCCAGGGCATGGCACCCCATCAGACTCCATCAGAAAGCAGTCCTGGTCCTAAAGACCTGAAACTATTTATAGGCTTCTCTCTCTCTCTCTCTCTCTCTTTTTTTTTTTTAAGTTTGTTGTTGTTGTTTTTGTTTGGGGTTTTGGTTTTATTTTGTTGGGTTTTTTTGTTCTGCCTTGTTTTTGTGCTTACATATTGTCTCTGCATGTTTACAAGATAAGATAAATGGGATAAACAATCAAAGGAGAAAATAACTGGACCGAAGATTCCAGGGGGACACAGGAATGGGGAAGGCTAGGGAAAAGAAATGGGTGTTAACAAACTCAGGGCCAAGGGAGCAATGAGTGATCTTAAATTGATGGTGAGTAGAGCATATGAAGCCTGGTAGGACTTGATCAAGGGCAATGTAACTGAAAGGAATTACTGAAACCCAAATGAAGGCTGAACATTATAGTGGGACAAGAGGAAAGTAAAAGAAAACAAAGGAAAGAACTATGAGACAAAGGATATTTATAAATGTAATTATGGGTATGTACATATGTAAATATATTTATATGTAACAATAGGGAAAGATATCTTTGTACATATATTTATATGTTCAATATTAAAGTAACAGATGGACATTGGACCTCTAATCGAGTACTCCCTCAATGCAAGAATGCTTTATTTTAATGTCCTGACATTCATGATGCTCACCTTCCTGAAAGTATCATTAAAGACAAAAATGAAGCAGATGTGGTGAAGAAAGCTGATGGTGCCTGTCTATCAAAAGATATAGTATTTGGAGTCTGAAAAGTTTGAAGATAAACAAGCACTCATCTAGCTGAGAAGCAGCAAAGTCCACATGGGTGAAGTACACCAGCCTATGTGATCATGAAGGATCAATGGGATTGGTTATTAGGCATCAAAGACTCAGAACAAAAAATCATATCAATGTGAATGAGGAGGAGTGCAGAGAGGAAACTCAAAACCCATCTGGAGTCAATTGAACATCCCCTCACAGAAGAGTTTTAAGGCAGAGAGTCAGTCCAGGTGTAATACAGCACCAAGGAAACATACATCTTTCCTGAAATTGTTTATTGCTTCCTCCCAACCCCCCATTACCATGCCGACAATTCTACCTTACAAAGCATGTACACAGGTACATATAAGAGCTGGAAACAAAGGAAATCCAGAACAGATAACCCCCTCAGGACCAATAATGAGAGTAGTGATATAGTGATACCAGGAGGGTAAGGACAGAAGTCAGTTGGTGGGGGTGGCGGGGATAAAGGGGGAACTGATCACAATGATCTCCATCTCAGAGGGACAGACAACAGAAAAGTGAATGAAGGGAGACTTCGGTCAGTGTAAGATAGGAAAAAATAATAATTTATAAATTATCAAGGGTTGGTGAGGAAGGGGAAAAATTAAATGATTCCAAGGATTCAAGTAGAAAAAAATGCTTTTAAAACAATGATGGCAATACATGTACAAATGTGCTTCATATAACTGAATGATGGATTGTTATATAATTTGTAAGTGGTCCCCAATAAAATTATTAGATAAATAAATTAATTAAAACCTTATGAAGTACACCAGTTTTTGTGATTATGAAGTGTCAAAGGATCAAATTGAATTCAACATCAACTGGTTGTTGCTTTGAGTAAACAGAATACCGTCCTATTTCCACAGACCTCTCAATCTCCCTTCCAGATCCCTTACTTTAGCACTGAGGCAGACTCAGATATAAACACCTAGCACTATGAATGAAAAGGCCCAGCTCTGTTATTAATTATCTGAGTGCACCCTTATGTACAAACTTCTTACATTCTCTGGGTTTCAGTTTCCCCATCTGGTAAATGACAATTGTATTGAATGAGCTTCAAGTTGCTTTCAGGAAAAAGCAAACAAATGCAAACCCCAAACTGGCTGCCATCAAGTCACTGCCAATAGGACAGGATAAAACTGACTCTATGAGATTCTAAGATTATAACTTTCTATGGGAGTAGAAAGTCCTGCCTTCTGCAGTAGAACTGGTAGTTTAGAACTGATGAACTTGCAGATAGATAGCTGTCACTGTGTAGCCACCAAGGTTCCTAATGGGAGCTCAAATCAACTCAAATATGTTTTAAATTCATACCAAGTATCAGAAGTATATAAAGATTTCCCATACCCATACAAAAAATATATTGTAGCTTGGGTATCTTCTGTCAAAATGATAAATATTACCTATAAGCTACACATGAAGAGACATTTGAGGACCTTTGGTGCAGTCACAAGTCATACCTTTCCATAGCTGTGTTTCCTTAAGTGTGAAATTTGCATTTGCAAACTTTTGTGATGTTTTTACTGAAGTAAAATGTATTGTAATAAGAATTATTTAATATTTATTATAATAATGTATATATTTAAGGTTGTGATTATCAGGTAGAGGGAATTAGAGACAATTCTGAACAAGGATGTTGTCACGTTGCAATATTAATATTTTAAGATGGGCAAGTTATTCAGATAAAACACTAATATATTTTGGAATTCTCTAAGAAATTTCTAATGTCTTAAGTGGTAGTAAAATTTTAAAAGCTTGTGTTTACAAGACAAGATGTAGTTTTGTAATTTCTCCTTGTTATTTTGTGAAGCAGAATGACTATCACAAGTTCATTTCATATGTCTATGAACTAGTGTAATCTATCCATACTATTAAAGAAGCTAGTTTACTCTGACAGATACCCTCAAGCAGCTCAATAGTTGGAAGGAAAAGAGAACATTTAATCAACCATATTTTCTTCTTGATGAGCTCATCTGCCTTTTACTGTTTGTTTATTTCACCTATGTTGCAAATACCTTGGGACAGAGATTGTGAATTGTTTTATTTGTGTCCATGTCTCATAACTCGATATTAACTAGGATTATAGATTCTGTGGATGGCAGGACACAATATCAAAATGCCTGGATGACTAAAAAGAGAGTTCTTTGTTACACATGAGTGAAAGAAGCTACTGCAGATAGTTTCACAACATACTGCAACTGTGACGTGCCTTATCTGTGGAAAGCATGGTAGACTGATCTAGTGCTCTTAGCTTTCTAGGATTTAAGCATTTTTCATACTTCCAATGACACAAAGAAGACTATTCATTTAATTATGGTCAAAGTAGTTAGGCTAAAATGTTATGCCATCATTTTATCTCCCTTTTGACTCATTTTAAAGTTATTTTCACTTTTTTTTAAAAAAGTGAAGGGGAAATATACCCTGATTAAGCCTCTGGTGAATCCCTTCTGGTCATAAACAGGGATGTGAACAGCCTTGCTATCATGCAAAATGCATTGCTGTAGATAGTTAGGTTAAAATATAGTGCACCATCACTCAATCTCTCTTATGATCCATTTTAAATCTGTCCTTGTTTTAAATATTTTCTACTATCTTTTTAATTGAGGTTTTCCCTATTTTACTTTGTCATTGTTGTTTTCTTCTTTAATGTTTTTGGGTATAAGAAATCCAGGATATATAAATCTATAGAGACAGAAACTGAATGAATGGTTCCTTGGTGGTGTCCTAGGGGGAGTTGGGGAAAACGGGGAGTTGTAATGACTATAAGAATGAAGAATATGTTCTAAAACTGATTCTGATGATGATTGTACAAATCTTCTTAAGGGGAATGAAATATTAAATTGTATACTATGTGAATGACATGCCAATAAAACGGTTCAAAGAAATTAAAAGTTGAAAGACAGTAAACGGATGTGGGCAAGCTGTCTTTGGCGGGGAACTTGGTTTTAAGCAAGAGCCTCAACTCTGCCCAAGAGAGCCCCTTGTGAAATATTATATCACACCCTCCTTCATAAAGGAAACATCAAAGGATCCCAAGAAATGACTTTGGACTCTCTAGACAGCCTTAGGTTCTCAGACTAGACACCCCTGCGCTGCCTGACCACTGGAGGCACACTGAATCTCACTGAGGTCAAGCCAAAGTGTCTAACACAGGTCACATCACAGCAAGGACTCCATTTGACAAAAGGTTACTATTGTTACCCAGGATGGTGTGGACAATTGTGGGTGAGCCACAGGTCTTTGAAGATGTAGAAAATGAAAGAAGAGTCTACTTGAATGCTCACTTTGAGAGCTGAGTCAAGTGTCTTCTCCTAGCCCTCTCTGCCTCCTGTACCAGAAGAGGAGGCAATCAGGCTCCCTAGAACCAGAAGCACATGACATGTATGCATGTGTCTGGAGTGCCACGTGGACGCAGGGGCAATTAACAGTTCTATTTCCCACTATCATTTCCACATTCAACTGTGAGAAATAAATCAGCCATTTAAAACTGATCATCACTGATGCAAATTTCCATGGATATGCCCCTGCCCAGAACCAAGCTTTTATTAGTGTCACTAGGTAGAAAGCAAAGAAACAAATAAACAGTTGTCAAATAACCTTCAATTTGCCAACGCATCTGTTTCAGAGTAGAACTAACCAAAAGGTTTTCAATGGTCAACTTTTGTTTTCCTCCACAAAGAGATTCAGTTTTTTCTTTCAAGTTATCTCTGGGTAGACCTCAAGCTTCAACCTCTGGGTTGAAACTGAGCTTATCAATCATTTGAACCACCAGAGACTACTACCACAAAGAAAAGAGCCTCAAAATTTAACACAAGAAGAGGATATGGGATATGAAGCAATCATTCCCAATCTTTTTTGGCACTCACTTATTGCCCAGAGTATTTTCCCCGAGTCTTTTTTCATTTTATACATAAGAAGTGTGCATACACACAGACAGATAGTTTGCAACAGCTCAGGAAAAGCTTCATCCTATGGCCCTCGCTTGTATCTTAGCTAACTTCTACTAAGCACATGCTCCTTGCATTCTCATTCCATTTTCTATTCCTGAATAGAGCAGGATGAGGCCATGCTAGGGGAAGATTACTCAGGGGGTAAGGTCTTACTTGTACTTACTTATGAATATATAATGAATAACTTCACTTCCTCAGAGTACTTGTTAAGTGCTTGCTATGGACTGAAAATTTGAAAAGAGGCTTTATTTACTGACAGGGTCAGAATAGGGATTTTTTTTTAATGATCTTATGCATTAGTAAAACTGTGACTTAACTTGCTGCTGGTGTGTGTGTGTGTGTGTGTGTGTGTGTGTGTTTCAGAGAGAGAGAGAGAGCGAAAGATTGATTTCTGGTCTCTTACAAACTACATGGGAGTGGAACTTGCTAGTTACATTGTGTACGACAATCTGGCCTTGATTTTCACACTTCTGTAGAAAGTCACTATAGGATTGAGACAGACAGGTGCTATCAAATCTTTGCTATGACGAAAAACTGAAAATTTTCAGTACAAACTAGTAAATAAGCACGAATTAGCCCCTATTTACCTTGCTGTGCTGTGCAGCCTGCCTGCGATAATGACAGTAATAGGGCATCTGCTCCTCTGCAAGTAATGAAAACTGTCCATGTGTTTACCTGTCTCAGCCACATCGACCCATAAAGCAAGTGTTGCAGATCGAGATGTGAGCCTACCTTGTAAAGCAAATGGCATGTTGACTATATGTAAATATAGTAGTCTTTTTTTATGCCTCCTCAGGGACTCCTTCCTCTGCCTTCACAAAGGTTTCTTGTAGCTGCACTGCCTGGCTGCGGACTGCCTCCTCTACCTGAGAGAGCCCATCAAATCAGTCAGCAGCAGCCGTGCTGGCCCTGGTGCGCCCTTCCCAGATCTACGGCCAAATGAGCTTCAGAACAGGCAAGAGCAAAGTTTCAGAACCCACAAAGCCTGGACGGACAACAGCCTTTCAGACGCGAGGAGCATAAGAGTGGAACATTTTGTACGGAGCTCAGTCCTGTGACATTGTCCTGACCAAGCACTGCCTCGTTTCCCAGCATGCTTAGCATGGGCCTGCAGGGACTTTCCATCTCAGGGCTTCTGACTTGTGGGGGAAGTGAGGGTCATTTGCAAATCCTTTTCTCAAAGCATGTGGGAGCAAGGGGAAGAAAATGTCCCCTCCTTCATCCCCCTTTTTAGCATCTCAGTCATACAGTTCAGGAAATTCTGAGATAATTGGCATCCTACTGAAAAGGCAAGAAAAAAACCTGAGATTATAAATACTTCTCTTATTTCTCCTTAAGTCACTGCATGTCTTTCAAAGACAGGAATGAAATTTAGGATAGGAGAGCTTTATTTACAGTTCAGTCACTGCCTTCTGTTTGCTTGGGCTAGTCACTGTGATTTTACAATCTTTCTCTGTTGTACCCAAATAATCATTAAAAAAAAAAGGGCAACATGTTAATTAGCAAAAAATTAACTGACACTCATTATTCAAGTTCAAATTCTCCTACAATTCTAAGAAAATGTATCCTCAGTCTATGACTGGGGAAACTGAGGTACAGAGAAGGGAGATAACAAATCCAACATCGCACGGCGGAATGTGCTGAATGGGAATTCTAACCCAGGGTACATGACGTTAATCATCACAGGATGCACTCCTGAGATTATTATATGTACATCAAACATTTTATTAGGAAAAAAACCCAGATGTACAATTCAATAGTTCACGCATATCAAAAAGTATTGTACAATTATCATCCCAATCAGTTTTAAAACATTTTCTTTCTTCTTGTAGTCCTGATTCTTAGCTACCCACTTCTCCCCCAAACTCTTCGGCTGTACCCCTCAGGAACCATTAATTCAGTTACTGCCATTATACATTCACCCATCCTGAGTTTTATGTACCAAAACAGGTAGAAAAATATATGACAACGACGCAAGAAGGCTAACTACAATGAAGAAACGCAACTGTGATAAATCAAAACTATGGAAGGAAACAGAGACGATGAAAAACTAGAGCACTCAAAATGGGCCAAAGGGGAGCTCAAGTGATGAGGTGCTGGATTTCAAACAGCTACGTCTGTAACTGCATGTACTACTTATGTCTGTCATAATCCAATTTCCAATGTAATCTGTATATTCAGGAAACTATGCACATCACTGGCCTATCTTCAAAGGATAGTCTCCAGAGGCTTCATCCACATGGCTTCCTTCTTCACTGTTGTTTTTCTAAATGCTTTTTTTCCCAATGATTTTATTGAGCGCTCTTACAGCTCTTATAACATTCAACACAGCATTTGTAGCAAGCATACTTGTACACATGTTGCCATCTTCATTTCCAAATATTTTCCACTTGAGCCCTTTGTATAAGCTCCTCTTTCCCCTTCCCTTTTTTATTGGGGACTCCCCTCACAATCCATACATACATCAATTGTATGCATCATCATCAATTGCCATCATCACTCTCAAGACATCCTTCCTCCACTTAGGCCCCCAGTATCAGCTCCCCATATTTCCCTTTCCCTCCTCCCCCATGGACCCATAATAATTTACAAATTGTTATTGCTTTTTCATATCATACATTGTCCAATGTGTCCCTTCACTCACTTCCCTGTTATCTGTGCCCCAGAGAAGAGGTTATATATAGATCCCTGAATTTGGTTCCCCCTTTATATTCCACCATCCCTCCAACCTCCCAGTATCACCACTCCTACCAGTAGTTCTGAGAGATCATCTATCCTAAATTCCCCATGTTTCCAACTCCAGCATACATCCCCTATTCTAGCTGGATTTATCTGGTAGAATTGGGATCATGATAGTTGGTGGAAGGAAACATTTGAGAATTAGAGGAAACTAAATGTTAGCTGTTCGTACTACTAGATATGTTAAAAAAAAGGGGGGGATCGAATTAAGTGACACATTTTAGTCATTCATATCAGATGTTATGTTTTAGTCACTCAAATCAAATATTTCATTTTACCTTGCAGTCTTCTTCAATTTTCTCTGTCTGCTAATCAAACTATCCCCATTCCTTGATTATGATCAGTAAAGTCACCAGAGTTTTAGTCTATGTGTAGATTCTGCAAATGAATTTTTGAGCTTCTACTGTTATCCACAGCCTTCTGCAAACCAGATTTCAAAATTTAAGCTCTGATACCATTCTCCCTTTCATATGTGGATTATATTATTTACAATCTTTGGATCATGCAGATATGTGTGTTTTTTCCATGTGGGCTTTGTTAATGTTTCATTTAGATAGTTTGTTTCTTTGAAAACAAGCCTTTAAGTCTCCAGACGCTGCTTTTTCTGATAGCTGGGCATCATCTAGTTTCTTCAACATACTTTGCTGCAGTACCCTTAAGATTTGAGTGCTTCCTGTTTCAAATGAAATATGTGAACATTTACTGGAGAGAAAAAAGAAGCAAGAGGTAAAAAGGCAACAGTGCTTCATAAGCCCATGAAATTAATTTTGAATCTCCTTTTGGAAATTGGATGTCAACTCATCCTTCCTGCCAGGTACCCTAACTTGTACCTACACATATATCAGCAGGTGGATGTTTCAAGATTTGTGCATCTTTCTAGGTGTTTCTAAGATTATGGAATGTCTTGTGGTCTACCATTCCCCATGTTTCCGACTCCAGTGTACATCCCCTGTTCTAGCTGGATTTGTCTGGTAAAATTGGGATCATGATAGCTGGTGGAAGGAAACAAATGACACAAAATGAAATCTATTTTCATAACATACTAATAGTCAGACAAGGTACTATTGTGTCCAAATTGCCAGAGAAAGTGAGGTTTTCATTGAGTGAACTAACTAAAGGACTGTGCTACATGTTCACCTTCAGGAGATGGGGCATGACCAAAAGTTGCAAAAGAATAGTAACTCTTAATATCATAATTACTCTTTCCTAATCTACAGAGCTATGTTACCAAGGTAGTCTTCTAACAAGCTATTTCTCAAAGAAACTAAAATTATGATGCTTGTAACTTTGGGGGTTTCATGCAGATATTTTTATAAGAGGTTGATTTGCGTCTTCAGTACAGGAGAAACAAAGTTCTCAAGCTGAGTTGCAGTGTGATTCAAAATGGCAATGGGGTGGCTATCTTCATGACACCAAGTACTTCAGCTTGTGGGATCACTTACGCACTCTCTCCATTTTGATGAAACCGCTGCTTGGGCCACAGACCACTCCCAAAAGAACTAATGATATTTTGCAAGAATGTGATATTTTCAGAGCGGTCATTGTTAGCAGCAGCCGGGATCCCGAAGACTTCTGCTGAGCTGCTGTTCCAGCAGCAACATTACTCACAATCCGGCCACAGTGGCAGGCATGTTGTGAACGGATTGTCTGATTGCAATATGCCCTAAGTGGGAACAAATGCTCAAAAACCATCAATAGCCCAATAGAGTCTAAAAACAATAGAGAATGTAAGTCATGCCACAGGAAGGAAAGGAAGAAAAGATCAAAATGAATATCAGAAGAGATTCTGAAACTATGTCTTAATTATAGGGTGGCAAAATTAGGAATTCCAGAAGCTGAGCCAAACATTTCAAAGGACAGCTTCAGAAGACAAAGTAAAACATTATTCTGAAATGTGCAAAGACTGAGAGGCGGAAAGCCAAAAGGAAAGAATGTATGCAGCACAGTTTAAATTTACCAAGAAAACTTAAATCCTCTAACTGCAATCTTGCAAGGTTCTATGGATCGATGGACAAATTATTGATTGATTCAGGAAGCATCAAAAGATGATGGAAAGATTACACAGAGTAGGGCTGAGCCCCGGTGGTGTAGGGGTTGTTCGCGGGACTGCAGCCCACTGGGATGGAAGTTCAATTCCAGCTCCACGGAGCAAAGGCTGGGCCTCCTACTCCCACTACCTGAGGGCAGTGATGCCCAAAAAAACCACCAAAAAAAAAAAGATTACACAGAGTCACTATCAAAAAGAACAAGCCAACATTCCATCATTTCAAGAGGCAGCAAATGAGCAAGAACCAGTGGTACTGAAGGAAAAAGCCCAAGCTGCATTGAAAGCATTAGCCATAAACAATTGACAGAATGCCAATTGAAATATTTCAGTAAATTAATAAAGATCTGGGAGCACTCACTAGTCTATGCCATCAAATTTGGAAGACAACTACTTAGCCAGCTGATTGGAAAAGATCCACATTTGTATCACTTCTCAAGAAAGGTGGCCCAACGGAAGGTGCAAATTATAGAAAAATATTGCTAATATCACAAGCAAGTAAAATTTTGCTGAAGATCATCCAACAACAGTTGCAGCAGTACATTGGCAGGGAGCTGCAAAAGGTTTCGACCAGATTCAGTAGAGAATGTGATGTCAAGTGGATCTTGGCTGAAAGCAGAGAATACCAGAAACCTGTTTACTTGTGTTGTAATGACTCTGCAAAGGTATTCAAGTGTGTGGGCCATAACAAACTATAGATACCCTTGAGAATAATGGGAGTCCCAGAACACCACACTATGCTCATGCAGAATGTAGATCTGCATGGACGGCGCAGCAGTGGCGGGTCCAGAAAAAGGACATACTGAACGGTTTAAAATCTGGAAATGCATGCACCATTGTTGTTTCCTTTCCCTTTCTTATTCAATCTATAAGGTTAGCAAATGATCAGAGAAGCTAACTTACATGAAGTAGAATTTGATATCAGCCTCAGAAGAATCCTGATTGTTAAAAACCTGCAATTTGCAAATGATAGAACCTTGCTGAAATTGGGGAAGACTTGAAGCACTTGCTGATAAAGAATAAGGATTGCATCATTTTTCTTTTTTAAAAGAAATTTTATTGGCACATAATCCATATATCTTATAATTCAATAGTTTATCCAATCAAGAAGAGTTGTATCATTACCACAATATATCTAAGAACATTTATTCTTTTCTTGTACTATTGTCATTAGCTCCCCTCTCCCCCTGCCCTCAACCTTCCTGCCAGACTCTCAGAAAGCGTTTAACCTAGTTACTATGCCGACAGACTTATCTAACCATAACAAAGTAAAATAGAAAAAAACTTTGACTGAAGGGAAAGAAAAAAATATTAGAAACTGGAACAAATTGAAAATGGGTCAGAAGGTCAAACATATGATAAGGTGTTAAATTTTAACCTAATTGCATTTGCAATAATCCACTTCCAATTTTCTCTACATGAGAGGAAGACGATTCATATCTCTCATCTATGTCAAAAACGATTCACTGGAGGCTTAATCCACGTGCATTTACTCTTTCCCTTCTTTTGGACTTTTCCAAATTGAAACAGCATTTAAACTAGTCAAAGGGAGATCAAATAAGAAGACATTACATTTTAATCTAACTGTATCAACCTTAATTTACATACAATGCTCTCTGTGTGGTCACAATGCTATTAATACCCCATGACTTGTCAGAGAGGATTCACCTGAGTTTTAATCCATATATGGACCCTGCAAAAGGATTTTGGGCTTCCATTGTCATCCTAAACCAGGCATGATCTAGTTTCTGCATCACACACACACACACACACACACACGAAAATCAGCTATTACAAAGCCACATCTGTTAAAAGAGTCTGTTGCTGGTATAATGACAGATACCCAGACCAATGAAACAGGATAGAAAACCTGAAATAAAAGCATTCATCTACAAATAACTTATTTTTCAGAAAGGACCAAAAATATTAAATGGGAAAAGCATGCCCTCTTCAACAAATAAACCAAACTCACTGTCATCAAGTTAATAGTGAGTTATAGTGGACCTATAGGACAGGATAGAACTGCCACTGTGATTTGGCGTCTCCACTTAATTCCAGCCACAATCTAAGGACAGTTTGTTCTAATAACATTGCCCTACTTGACACTTGTCCTCATGATGATATCACTGAAGATATGGGTGCTGTGGCGAAATACAGCAAATAAACTAGATGATGGCTGGTTAGCAGAAAGAATAGTCTCTAGTCTAGATTCTTGGCTTTCAAAGCTTTGTCTTCAAGCAAGCAGTTATCTAGGTGAGGTATCAACGGTTTAACACAACATCCTGTGTGATCCAAGGATTGTAAATAACATCCAAATCACAAGGTGGGATTGATAACAACACTTAAATTGTGAATACCTGGTTTACGGAAGGCTAAGGATGATGACAGAAGCCCAAAATCCATTTGGAGGGGCCACACATGGCTTAAGACTCAGGTGAATCCTTTCTGACCCATCAAAGGAGAGTTTGGTCCCCTTAAATTATGTCATACAGTATTCAAGAAACAAAGCCCCAGGAGACTTCATGCAGATTTAATGAGAATCCAGATATCAGTATATAAAAGTAGGGATTCATGGATATGCACGTGGATAAGTGCCCGACTGGTAACTAAAAAGCTGAAATTTGGGGGCATGCTTAGGAGAAAAGCCTGATGATCTACTTCTGAAAAAAAAGAATCAGTCATTGGAAATGCTGTGGAGCACAGTGCTATTTTGACACACGTAAGCACACCTTGCATAAGAAAAGGCCCAACGGCAAGTGGAGTTTTCCTTTTCTCTTTCTTTTTTTCATATAGATCACCTTGCATCATGGACCAAGGCTGGGAAGCAACTCTGAAACCAAGATATCTCCTTCAAATTCTTTACACAACGTTCTTTTTTCATTTACAAACTTATGTGAACTCAATTTTTATTTTTATTTCTACTTTGAATAAATTTGGTATAATGGTGCACCTAGGCAATGCTAAGATTTCACAGTGTGTTTTAAACTCGTTGCCTCATTTCAATATTGAAGGAAAGGTGTGACAACCTGCCTGGTCCCTGGAAATCATTTGACACTGAGAAAGGCAAGACTATCGTGTATGTGTGTGTGTGTGTGTGTGTGTGTGTGTGTGTGTCTGTGTCTGTGTCTGTGTCTGTGTCGGGGGGAGAGATCACAAAATTAATACAGCAGTGGAGGAAAGCTGAGGTTGGAATTCAAAATTCGGTGCTCCCACAGTCTGTCCATATTCTTTCCTCAATATAGGCTATTGTCCGGACATCAGTGGCTCAGCTTGGAAGAGTGAAGGTATCTGATGAGACACAGAACCCAGTCATCGATTAGAGATCCTGAAACACCAGGCCTGGCATATGTAAGATAACAATTTGGAAAGCCTGGTAGGGATGAACAAGAATTTTAATCTATTTCATCAGAGTTTATTTTACCTGGTATATTGTATCACATAAAAAATAATGTTAACTTGAGACCAGTAAGTCAGGTACAAGAGAATAATAAGGAATTAGCCCACCCTGGAGGAGGAAATTAGTCAGATAAGAGCTATAAGAAATAAATTTTAGTTTCCTCAGGACTACACTGAGAATTTTTTTGTAAATCCCTCAGGATGAAAATTAAGCACAGGGTATGTCATCGCTGCTGCTTGTATCCCTGGCAGCCCAGACTTGTGGGAAAGCCAAGCTCTCTGTCTGCCCATCTCCTTATTGTAAGATGGAAGGAAGGGCGGACAGAGCCCTACTCATGCCACCCTCAGGTTTCTTGGCACCTCTTGAAGATCTGTCACCCTCAGGAGAGCTGTTTCTCTTCCCAGAAAGCTCTTGGGGTGAATTATGTCCTTGCATTGGGAAGGCAGTCAATGAGGGACTGAGTTCTATTCACAGAGGAGGAAGTAGCAACCCATTTGACTGAGGCATCAATCCCAAATCCTCCCATTTGACTTGGTTAAGTCTAACCAGTGTTGGGCTAAATAATTAAAGAACTGGCTCACTGCATTAACGATCATTTTAAGTATAAAGAAGACATACAGAAAGGTAATTTATTATTTTATGTAATTCTTAATTAAAACAGTTAAAGGAGTACACAGAACTGAATTATGTTATGAGAGTCTTAAAATGTTATTGATGAAAAATATTAAATAGTGTCTGACAAAAAACCAGGATTTTCATATTGCTTCTTGATTGGCATTTCGGTTGAAATATTCTTTGTTTTTATCCAAGCATCATTGACTGGACAGCCATTTCTTCACTGCAGCAGTAGGATTTCATGCCTTTAGAAGTAAGTCAACTAGACAATAATAATTGTGTTTGATATATCAGAGACATAATTATTGTTTGATATAGCGTCTCAGAAAAATAATATGTCCATCTGTGAAAAAAAAATCCTTTTTGTGTCTGCTGAATTTGTAGCATTTTTTTTCTGACAGTATGTTTAGCTCTTTGAACTCTTCCAGAAATTACATAATTCACTCATAATGTCCTGTGAGAATTTGAGGTGGAACACAGAGCTTTTACAAAAGACAGTGTATCACCCTCTGGTTGTTCGCCACATAATGTGTTTACTGAGGTGAAAAATGAAAGGGCATAACATGTAGTATTTCATCAAAAGTAGAACAGGTTTTATGAAGTGGATCAATAAATAGTGCAAGCGTAGTTCCATCTACTTTCTTATACCCATAGATGGAATGAACATTCACTAAGGGAACTAAGCAGACTGTGCTGCTGTGCAGATGAACATTAAAGCAGAGTATGGGATGTAAATCTGTGATTTCCACACTAGGTGTCTGGCCAGCTGCCCACTGTAGAGAGAGCTCTGATTACAAGTGCCATTTTCACAACTAGTCTGCCCAAATCAACAAACAGTTGTCGGTTCTGCTGAACTGGGGCAAAGCAGCTGAGTTTCAAGTTAGGTCAAAACCTGTACCTTCTAATCCCCATGTCTCTAGCTCATCAACTTATATCTTTCATTAGTTGAGGGTGAGCACATACTGAGAAAGATGTGGTTCTCAACAGCAGCAGCAAGCACTACCTTTATACTAAAGTGTGTCCTCAAATCTGACTTACTGAAGCATGCATATTGAGATAGGCATTTATGAGCAAAATAGGTAGCATTCACTATTTTACATACAAAAGAGAATAGGGACTGTATCGCCTTTCAGATTCCATTTTCTTTTTTATTTCCCCTAATTCTTTGACTATTTTCTTGTGTTTCAATTAGCATTAGTTCAATGAGATTTAATTTCTTAGGTATCTAAATAGCAATTTTTTAAATTAAGTAGTTAAATATGAGACAGAGTTAAAAATAGAAAAAGAAAAGAAGGCTAAGTGATTTCAGAGAATTTAGATCTTTTTAAAGTTTGCTGCCTGGAAAAGTTCTGAACACAAACTTGGGCAGTGTTTCCCAGCTGACTTGATTTAGGTGTTCAGTAGTCATGGCAGTGGTTTGTAATCCATCAATCAAACACCCGAAAGCTGTTGGGAAGCAAACTTTAGAATCAAATAATTGACGGTGTGTACTTCTGTTATCTCTGCTTACATTAGTTTCATTTAAATGTCCTTTTTGTACCTGCACTCTTGATTAATTTCTTCTTTTAAACTGTCTTCTAATCTCATCAGTCTGTTGCACTCTATCTAGTCATGATGGATAGTGTCTGCTGGTCATTAATAGTGAGACCTATACTGCTTTATCCTTTTTGTGTCTTAAGAGAAATAAAGAACTGTTCCTCAAAAATAGGGCAACCAGTGACAAAATGCTCCTCAGAATTCTCAGTGAAGTATTCTATGCAGCATACTGAGCAATATCTTTAACAATATTTTTGCATAAATAAACAAACAAAAACCCCTTACTTCCATCAAGGCAATCCAACTTACAGCATGGCTTCCAAAGCTATAAATTCTTTCCCCCCGCCCCCTTAAACTATAAATTCTTATGGGGTGTAGAATATCTAATCTTTTTTCTGCAGAGCGACTCTGATTTGAATTGCTATCCATGCAGATACCACCATGACAGATAACCCACTATGCCACCAAGCGTTCCCATTTTTTAATATTTTATATAAGTAGACCCAAATTTAATTAAGGTATTTCTTATAATGTCCATCTCCATTCAATCCTAACATCCCACATACATTTCAAGGGGGAAAATGCACAAAAAGCAAAAACAAGCAAGTTCAGGCTCTATCTGACCACAGACACCCTCAGTTCATTAAAACAAAGAAGCAAATCATTTGATAGTAGACCCATCTGTTGCATAATAGAGCATCAGGATTATATCCCTTCACCACAATTATCCAATCTATATGGTGAGCAAATAATCCAGGAAACTTTAATCTATGAAGAAGGATCTGGCATCAATATTGGAAGAAGGTTTTTATATGTGATAAGTAGAAAACACCACCTTGCTTGCTGAAAGTAAGGAGGACTTGAAATAATTGCTAATAAAGACCAAGGGACACAACCTTCAGTAAAAACTGCAACTTACTGTAAAGGGAATAAAAATCCATATTCCTTTACATTAAAGTACTTTGTCTTCGCAAACCTCTCTTCGTAATTTTCTGTTCAGATCGTTTACTAAACCATTTCTATTATTTGCTTTAACTACTCTACATTCAAGAGCAAATTTCAGAGTCTTTTCTGAAATCCACTTTGATTCTTCTTTTCTTTTTACTTACCTTTTGCTTTATTAATATAAGATATTCTTGATGTCATCTCACAGTATGTAAAAATCTAGTCATTAAGGTGCACTTTGTCAACAATGTGCTTGACATGCTCTCTAAACTCAGGTAGAATGTTCTCAAAGTCTTATGTTGACTCTTGTGAACTTGTTTTAAATTTCTTCAACTTCAATTTGAACTTACCTATAAGAAACTGAAGGTGTGTTCCACAATAAACTTCTTGTCTTCTTTTGACTGGTAATATTGAATTTCTCTATGATCTCTTCTCACAAATAAACACAATTTCATTCCTGTTTATTCCATGTTGCAAGGTTTATGCAGCTGTATAGCAGCTGTTTATGCTGTTGTAAAACTGGTATTTGCAATGAAGTCATTGGTTTTGCAAATTGCTGTCATGCAATCTCCAGCTCATTTCTATCATAAAGGCCATATTTTGCAACTATAAATCCTTCCTCTTTGTTTCATATTTTCATATTCCAGTTGCTGCTAATTATCAATGCATCTTGATCAATTTTAGGCTGAGGAAACTGGTAAATTCTTCCATTTTCTTCATTGCTAACTTCAGTGGTTGTTATATAAATTTAAATAATAGTTATATTCAGTGTCTTCTTTACAGACATATAGATGTTACCTAACATAGACAGCATTGGAATTTAAGATAGATATATTTTTAAAACAGTTTCACTGATATGTAATTCAAATATACAATTGTTTAATCATATTAAGAGTTGTACAATCATCACCAAAATCAATTTTAGAACATTTTCTTCCATCTTGCACACATTTTTTACTAGATTCTCACTTCCACTCAGCCTACCCTGTAATGCCCGTAGAAATTATTAATATAGTTATTGTCCTTACAGATTCACATGTCCTGGACCTCAGATATCAAAAACATACAAAGCAAAACAAAAAAATCAATAGCAAAATTTTTAAAACTTCAATAGAAAAGAAAGCATAAAATACTAAAAAACAGAGCACAAATTCAAAATAGGTCAAAAGGGAAATCAAATTGTAAGCTGTTAAATATTAACCTAAGTATCTCTTGAATAATTTACTTTGCGCTTTGCCTGATAATAAGGCTATCCATATCCCAGGTCTATGGTCAGAAGGAATATATCAGAGGCCTAATGTCAATGGGAACCTTGCAAAGGGATTTTGGGCTTTCACTCTCATCCATATCCTTCTGTAAACCAGGTGCTCAGAATTTAAGCTCGAATTTCATTATCTCCCCAGGTCATAGATTTTATTATTTATAGTCCATGGATCACATAGGATGATGTGCTTCTTCCATGTGGACTTCACAGACATCTCACTTAGCTGGTGACTTGCATGAAGACAGACCGTTGAAACCCCAGACACTATTTTCTCTGCAATGGTTATCATCTGATTTTTTTCATCACTCTTTGCTATAGTACCCAGATCTTCAGAGATCTCAAGAGACCAAATATCGAGTAGTGCCATGCTATAATAACTATTTGTTCTTACATCGGGACTGCTATTAATTGTGAACACCAAATCCATGTACATAACTGTGTTTTATGTATGTCCATGGTTGACTTTAGAGACATACTCCTTTTACTGGAGAGCGTTACAGAACATCCTCATGAGGCATGTGGTAGTTCTATGGATAGGTACAGTAATTTAGCCAATAGTGAAGAAAGACGGGGCTTTCTACTCTAGAAAAGAGTAAAGCTAGTTTTGAAAAGCTGCATGCACAGTTCTAACATGTCCTCTCGGTCGCAATGAGTCGGTATGGACTCGTTGATTTGGTCTGGGTTTATTGAAATTAAAACACCATTGAGAAGAGGAAAGTTCTCATGTCTAGGGCAGGTTTCTAGACAAAGATACATGGATGATTGATCTGTGATTTGCCCCTATGTAAACAATCAGGGTTGGAGATAAGGCACAAATTCTCAGTAACACTCATTCACAGAGGCTGAGCCCTACCAGGTAGACATGTTATATTAAAAAAAAAAAAAAACAGCTACCATGAAAAGTGTGAGCATGGTTCCAAGTTACCGTTCATTGGGTATACTCAAAACAAAAGATCCTAACCAAAGTCCCATGACCTCCAAATCCCTATCGTGAGATTAGTAGTTATCTGCTTCTCACACTAGGGCATTATATTGTTGGCAATTTCTTAAATCTGCTGCAGGTGAGCTTAAAGTGAAATACAATTTGTTTAGTGGGGTTCCCAAGTCATATCCTCTGGCCTATGAAGGGTGTTGTGCACCTTGAAAGTACACTTCTTTGTAGCATGTAGCCTGATTGAAAGTACACTTCTCCATAATATGTAGCCTGTGTCCAAAACCTGGATCAAAACTAGTTCAGACGTGCCCAATTAAGAAGAGAATAACAAAATGCCAGATATATTCACCTCTTGGAGGCATACATAAGGAATGTTAAAGTCCACCACACACACATGCCAGGTTGCCACACCTGGTTTACCCACCAACACGATTGAAATCACTTTCTCTCAGAAAAGAACCCACCTCCACCTACTTTTGGACTAGAATTTCCATTAATTAAGCACCCTTGTAGGAGTGTCCATTGTTTGGGGTGACTGTAGACCAATGTTATGTAGCAGTAACTGCTTCTCTCTCCCAACATAAGAAACTGACCCAAGCTGAAGTGAGGCCACCACTTTAAAAGTTCACACCTCATTAGCTGAAAGCAAGGCTTCTACAATTACTGAAATACTTAATGAAATGTTTCAGCAATCTGATTAAGCACTGGAAGCACTTACTCGTCTATGCCAGGAAATTTGGAATATAAATACTTGGAAAACTGAATGCAAGAGATTCATATTTGTATACATCTCAAAGAAAAATAACCCAACAGAATGGTCGCATCATAGAGCAATATCATTGGTCCCTCACACAAGTAAAATTTTGCTGAAGATCATCCAACAGTGGTTGCAGCAATAAATTGCCAGAGAACTTCCAGAAATTCAGGAAAGGTTCAGAACAGGATGTGGAACAAGGGATACCATTGCTGGTGTCAGATGGATATTGGCTCAAGTCGGAGAACACCAGAAAATGTTCACTGGTGTTTCATTTGCTATAAAAGGCATCTGACTGTTTAGACCATACTGAACTGGATAGCCTTGAGAAGAACAGGAGTTCCAGAGCACTTTGTTGTGCTCATGGATAAAGAGGCAGTTTTGTGAATGGGGAAAAAAAAGGCGTACTCCATGGTATAAAATCAGGAAATGTGTGCATTAGGATTATATCCTCTCATCATACTTGTTCAATGTATATACTAATTAAATAACAGAGAAATTGGATTATACAGGGTAGGCCATGGCAAAAGGATTAGAGGGAGGCTTATTAATATCCTGCTTTGTGTAGTATTGATATTTTTACAATATTAAGTCTTCCTATTTATGAACACAAGATATCATTCCATTTGTTGAAGTCTCTTTGGGGCTCTTATAATATTTTAAAGTTTTCTTTGCACGGGACTTTTGTTTCTTTGGTGGGGTTTATTCCTACATATTTTAGATGACATAACCTTGCTTGCTAACAGTAAAGAAACATTGAAGCATTTGATGAAAATCAAGGATTGCAGCCTTCAGTTTGGGTTACAATGCAATGTCAAGAAGAAGAAAACCCTTACAACTGGACCAATAGGTAATATCATGATAAATGGGAAAAATATTGATGCTTTCAAGGACTTTTTTACCTTGTAGTCACAATTGATGCTCTTGAAAGCAACAGTCAAGAGATAAAAAGAGATATGTCAGTAAGTAAATCTGCTGCACCAGTATTGAAGAGCAAGGATGTTACTTTGAAGACTAAGGTGCATCTGACCCTTTCCACAGTCTTCTCCATTGACTCATATGCATATGAAAGCTGAAAGAGACAGCTCCCTCCAGTTTCTAGAGCTACCAACTTTCCTCAGCCATCAAACTCAGGTAGTTTTATAGTAGAGGTGCAATATTGCCCATGAGTGATAGTCCCACAAATAGACGTTGCCTAGAGGATGGAGTAAATGTTTTCTAGCAAGTTCTAAGGGTGATTTTCCAGTAAGTCTCACAAATACTTCAATGAAGACTGATGTGTTTTGAATTGAGCCATGGCTACACCTCTCCATAATTTCGGATTTCGGCCTAGTGGGGCAGGACACCCTTCCTTGCATCCTTTACCCGTGCTCTGGGGTAGCGACTACTCCTTATATCTGCTATTCTGTTGCCTTCAAATATTCTTGGTGGCTCAAGGAGCTTGCACTTGTTTAGTAATGGAACAGTTAGCAGTGGAGTCTACTCAGAAGCCCTCTCAGAGGAAGGCCTTGATCTGCTTCTATGACGATGACAGCCAAAAAAGCCCTCAGGACAGCTCTACTCTGCCACAGGTGCGGTTGCTGTGGACCCAAACGGACTTCATAAGGATGATTTTTGTTTGTTTTGCTTATATTCCTTCCAAAACCAAACTCATTGCCACTGAGTCGATTCTGATTCATAGAAGTCCTGTAGGACATAGTAGACTACACATCTATCTAGGAGTAGAAAGATTCATCGTTCTCTGGAGTGCTTGTGGGGGTTCATATTGCTGCCTGTGCAGAGAGCAGCCCCAGACATAGCTCGCTAACCTACCAAGGCTTCTCATATCTCCTCACTACCTACTAGGCAATTTCTAATTGCTCTCACCTCTTTTCACACTTTTATCATTTACATTAGACTTTCCCTAATCAAATCTTTCCATGATTTCTCTCCTGGTTGAAAACTAACAGACCCATCCTAAAGATGTAATGGAGTAGCATTCTTGAAAGTTAACCCAAGAAAAGTATTTATGCTATTTTTTAAACCATCTTCACTGTCTTCATTTGGACACCAAGATAAATGTAATATTTTTGAGACTTCAATTGCACATGTTAAATAGGCAGCATAAAGAACAATTAGACAGAGCCAAAAAAAAAAAAAAAAAGAAAGAAACAACGTTAAACTCCTATTTTTTGTGCTGGATGTCTTCTTTTTTTCTTTTATGGGCTTCTTCCTTAGGAATAGTTGTACGATAATTGAGCCTATCATGTGCCAAAAGTCAGAACATGAGTTTCACAGATATTACCTTATTTGATTCTCTCAAAAACATTTAAGGTACACTTTGTCCGTGTCCATTTTAGGAACAAGGTCACGGAGTCTGACAAAGGTAAATCACATGCGCAAGTGGATACTATTTGTAAAGGCAGTGCCTGGATCCTATTCAGTTGGGCTCCGTGGTGTAGCAGTTTCCTCTTAGTAAAATTGAAGCGCCTGTGTGGTTTGAGCTGAAGGTCAGAAGGGGGTCATTAAGGACACCAATACAATAGCAATGGTTCCAATTCCAGCCTTGCTGCTTCTGTTCACTTTTCTTGTTTGTTTTTGGGGTTTTTTTTTTCCCTATTTCCCTAGACAAGTATGTAAAGTCATAGAGATGGAAATTTACAATGATCTAAATGACACCAATATATCCATTATGTTGCACAAAATTACAATTAGAAATTGCAATTCTTCTTTACATTTCAAATACATATCTATACCAATGTACTACAAAGTGACCCCCAGCTGACATTGGAAAATAGCTTTCATATTCCATGCATACCTCTGCAGAAGCAAATATTTCCTTTGGTTGCCTTTTAAAAAACACCTCCATGAGAAAAAGACCAAAAATATGGTCTTTTCCCGGCATTTTCAAGCTATTTTATGTTTTGCCATCTCTTGAGGAAAAGATCAATATTGACATATTTTGTTTGTTTACATGTTCAAAATACAGAGAAGTAATATATATAATTTGAATTTCAAATGGAATTCTATATTGGTAGATTTGAAACCAACTTAAGTTTTAAACTAAGCTAGTTCTCAATCTTTTTAAATGCATACCAGTATGCACAGTAGCACTCCACTTAAAACTCTTTATAGAATATTCAATTATAACAAAAAAGCAAATTGAGCAGAGAAAAAGTAATGAGTATGTAAAGCTATCAACTTTCTCCTGACAAAGAGAGTAATCACAAGACATAGGACGGTTCATATAGTATACAAATCATTACACTGAGGAGAAGAAAGAATCAATATAAAAAATCTATTTGTCAAGATCGTGTCATCAAAGCAATCTAAGATTTTAAAAGCATAAATTCATTTAAATAATATAATCCTTGCAAGAACAAAAAAGGATCTAAAATCGAGTGTGATGATGAATGCACGACTCTTTAATTTAGTTAAAACCTGCATGGTACATGAATTATGTCAATAAATGGTTAATTTTTAAGTATGAATGATATTTTGAACAAAATTGTACCATTTTCATACTTCATAACAATTTTCCGTTTTATAATTTAATAAATAAATAACATCCTCTCAAAGATTCATGCACCTGTGAGGAGACAAGCACTGCTGGCTTTATCTGCCTTCCTCCACGGAGCCTGCGCAATCCACCGTTTCATGGGAAATCAGTTGTGGCATCGTCCTTCTAAAGTATAGTTGTCATTTGACACCCAGTATCTTGGCCCCCTGGAATGGGGACTGATTAGAGGTCAACTCCTACTTGATCCTCAACATTAATACATGATACTTTCTACTAAATAAAGCCAAGATAGGAACAAAATTGAACCTGTTGCTGCCAAGAGAATTCTGATTTGTAGGAACCCTGTAAGAGGGAGTAGACTATCCACCAATATTTCCAAGGCTGTAATCTTTCTGGAAATAGGTAATCACATCTGTTTCCCAAGGAGCAGTTGACAAATTAAAAGTGCAAACCTTATCATTAGCACCCATGGACTTAACTACTGCACCATTAGTTTTCCTTAAAAGCAAAACTAGGCCGATTTTTTTAATGCTTTTTTAAAAATCTTTTGCTCATTTACTTTTCACAGACTCAAAACCATTCTCTTTTATTTGCAAATAAGAAGTTTCATGATTCTTTATTTTAAGACAAAATATAACTTATAATCATGTGTAATGATAATAATAAAAATTAGTCATCTAAAATCAACGAAGTATCCTAGTATTTCAATGTAATTTTATCCAGTGACAATATACCTAATTTTATAGACCAAATTACAATGACTGAAATATTAGATGGTCTAATGGAAACCTCTGCAATGATGTAAGCTTATAAAATGCTTTCAAAACTTGCTTTACAAAAACCTATTCAGAACTTTGTAATCATATTGCAGTTATTCATAGCGTCTCACATTTTTATTAAAAATATCTTATCTCTACAAAAAGACTCTACATTCTTGATGACCCACTTGACAGAAGAAACAATAAACTCCTAGAGTAGATGAGATTTAAATAAATGACAGAGGTAATTTAAGAATGGGGATGCATTCGGATCTCTCACTTACAACTTTGATTTAATTTTGTGCTCCCTCAAACTAAGCCTCTATGGATTGAAGGCCTAGGAAAAGAGTTTGAAGCAAGTTTAAAATAGTTAATTTTATCTATTTTGTAGTTAAAATTCCTTTTCTTAATTCTACCTCTATACAAATTTGTTTTTCTAACATAAAAACGCCTGTCTTTAAGTAAAATTGAGCCCCCATAAAATTATCTACTGTTGCCCTGCAAGTTTTCATATCTGCTGGGAAATAACAACATAACTTAGCTTGAGAAATACAGCTTATCAAATCAAGTATCCTGCTGTATGTCTTTGAGGCAGTAGATGTATTGCTCTGCCATGCTTTCTTGTTCAGTAAAATATTAATATCAATAATCCACATAAAGAGCTGTTCACAAAAGTGGCAATACATGGGGGGAACCCAAAGAACTATTAATTTATATGTCCCAAAACAAAACCACTCTATGGGTCAAAGCTTCCAACTTCCACACACTGTGTGTTCTTTATTGGCACATTCAGGCTGGAACCAGTGTTGCCAGCAAGCGACTCAGACGACAAGCAGCAGTTTGACAGCCTCCCCCAGGAACAAAGGCAATAAGGATTCCTTGACTGGATGAGCCACGCCTATTTTCTCCACGGGCTGTGTTCCCTGGTGCTTCAGAATACGAGTACCTGATACCACCCTCATATCAAAATTCTAAGAATCAGTGACATACCCAAACTAGACTGTTTCCTTCAAATAAAGAGCAGGCTTGAAGTTCAGGTGTCCCCTTTTCTTTATTTATCTAGTTTAAAATTTATTTATTTTTATATTCAAAGTCATTTATTCATTTTTAAACTTTTTTATTTTGAATTAGGAGAAGGTTTGCAGATCAGATTATCAGGCCTGCATGGGACAATTCATACACATTTTGTTTCAAATCCTCACAGCAATCCCCTCAATAGAACAGCGCTTATCCATTTCCTATTTGTATTTTTTTCCTTCTTTTGTAAACCTCCATACTTTGCCATTGAGTCAAAACTGCTCTTTTGAGTCTAAATGGTTCGCTGTTCTAACAGGGGGTTCTGTCCCACACCTGAAGGTTTATAGAGCAGATCATCAGCCCTACCCTGAACACTTCATACATGTTATGCATGCACCATTTTGTGGAGTGGTTGGGGTCTAGATGATTTTATTGGTCTCTATATGACAACTAAGCAGTTTAAGTGATGTATAATTCACATATTATACAATTCAATCCTATTTTAAAAGAGTTGAGAAATCATCACCACAATCAATTTTAGGACATTTTCTTCTTTCTTGGACTCATTGTTGTCAGCTCTCCATTTCCCCCACCCCACCCCAACCTCCCCTTTCATGTCCTTCAGGGAACAATTAATCTAGTTATCGTCTCTATAGGTTTACCTCTACTGGATTTCATATACAGAAAATCACAAAAAAAGCCAGAACAGGAAAAAAAATAACTAAAAAGAAAATGAAAATGATTAAAAGAAAGAGAGAAAACCCTCAATCAGAGAGGAAGCAGAAAATATTAAAAACTGGAACAAACAAGTCAAATGGGAGAGCAAGTGCCATTGTGCCACATGCTAACCTAACTACTTCTGCAGTCATCCATGCTACACTGCACGATGTCAGAGAGCAAGCCCAGTCAGACGCCTGGTCCATCCCTGGAGACTTAATCCAAATGGATTTGGGGCTCCACTGTCATCCCGAGCCTTCTGAGTTTGCAGTTTGCCCTGTGACACGGTTTCTTTTTCCAGTTTGGATTTTATTATTTACAATCCTTTGATTATACAGCCTAGTGTGCTACGTGAGTGGACTTAACTGACAACTCACTTCACTGTTTAAGTCAAAACATTTAGACCCCAAATGCTTTGCTTTCCGATAGCTGAGTACCTTCTCCTTTCTTCATGACACTTTGCAATGGCAACCATATTGTCAATGATCTCTTCATAGGGGAAAGTTTTGAGCAAGGCCTTGTCATAAGAATGAAGGCATGTGAAGATGCTTGGCACAGTATCTGTATGTATTGTGAAAAGCAATGTATGAGCCCCCAATAAAATGACTTTTAAAAAAGTATGAATGGTTCTTAGATAGATGCAATGATTAAGCGTGAATTAAAAGATCCATGCATACATCTGTGGTCTCTGTATGTCTCTAGTTCACTTTTGAGATATTGTTATTATTTTATTGCACAATATTATAAATGATTCCTATGGGACAGATGGTAATCCTCCTGACAGTATCACTAGTTTATCCAGTATAAAATTTAAAACACTGTTGAGTAAAGGAAAATAAACATGTATAGGACAGTTTTTTGCATCAAAATACATTAAATGCTTATTTGTATAGATTAAAAACATTAGTGGCCAGATTCTATTTACACAATGTGACTTGGAGATAGGACAAAAGTAATGGTCAAAAAGGCAGCACAAATGTCTGCTGGACTAAGAAGAGTCATTATATAGCAGTCTTCTTGTGGCTGTTGCTGCTTGAATTGCTTCCAACTCAAAACGACTCAGTGCAAACAGAACACGACATTGTTCAGTCCGGCACTAGCCCCCCTAGTGTGATGTTTGAGCCCATTGTTGTTGCCACGATGTCCATCCATCTTGTCAAGTCTTCCTCTTTCTTGGTTGCCCTGTACTTTCCCAAGCATAAAGTCCTTCTCCAGGGACTGCTCTTTCCTTACAACATGTCCAAAGTATGTGAGACAAAGTTTCACTATTCATGTCTCTAAGAAGTATTCTGGCTGTTCTTCTTCCAAGACAGATGTGTTTGGTTTTTGGAATTCTGTGGAACCTTCAATATCCTTGCCAGCACCATTATTCTAATGCATGGAATCTTCTTCAGTCTTCTTTATTTAATAATCCTCTCGAGGTGCCATTTATTAAGCATCATCAAAGTGAGACCAAAATCTAATGACTTCCACATCCATAAACTTAGCCATCTGCTTCTTCTCACATTGGGGTATTTCTGCTTTAGTTCCAAGGGACTATTTCAGTTCCTTTAATCGACTACAGGTGTGTTTAAGTTAAAGTCCAGACTGCTTGGTGGTGCCTCCACATTGGATCCTCTGGTGGGGTCTATGAAAGATATTGTGCACCTCGAAAAGACAAGAGTCTAAAGTCCTGATTGTACGGGGTAGAAACTAGGTCAGCACTGCCCAATCAGGAACATAATCCTCCCATTAGAGATCTAGATACTTAAGGTTAAGTATTACAACAGCAAACCTAGTCTCTTATGGTTTTGAATTTCACTCCAGCTTTTCCTCCCACTCTGTCCAGAACCTCTTACAATGTAATTATTTTCAAAAGAATCTGTACTGGTAGCTGGGAATCATTTACTTCTTCTGGTCTCAGGATTTATGGAGACTCTTTTGCCCATTGGAATAATTGTTTCAGTTAGGCAAATTATTTTTAATTTTCATCTTTATGATTTCCTCTGGGTGGGTCCAGACCAATGGTTATACCTTAGATTGTTGCTCATGTGTTTGCCAGACCCCAGTCACTATTTAACAAAGAAGCACATTGCTTTTGTGAACTACATTATGGAGACTGACCTTGGTGTTGGTATTACCTACGACTATAGTCTTGAGCCTGTAGGCCCAGGGAGTCATGCCCCCACAGAGTTCTAAAACATTGCCTCCTGTATGCTTCATGGATACATTTGCTGCAAAGGCAAATAAATATGCATATCCTCTGTCAAATCTCTATATGTTCATGAGTGTACTCCCCCTCAACCTTCCATGCCTGTTAATCCTGTGTGAATATACACACATCTGCTCACAGCTCATCACCGTTATAGGTTGGTTTAAAGAACAATATTTTCCTATGCTGATAATAGCTGCTCATGTCTTTATCTGCTCCCAGCATTGGTGTAAACCTCCCATTTACTGGAGATGCCTTTCCCCCCACCAAGTGCACTTGTATACCTTCTGACGCCTGACTTCCACACCCTCCCATTCCCAGAAATATCAAAAAAAGTTTCCTCCAATGGGAAAATATTTTCTTAAATATTTACAATAGCGATGCTCTAAATATTTATCTTTTTGTGATTGACTGATGTAACTCAGCATAATGTCCTAAAAGCATACAAAGTTTTATATATATATACACACACACACATATATATACATATATATAGTTGTTGTTGCTGTTGTTAGGTTCATAGGTAACCACAAAATAACAGAATGAAACACTGCCCCACCCTGAGCCAACATCATAATTATTCCTATGCAGGAGCATATTGTTGCAGCCACTGTATCTGCCCACATGCTTGAGGCTCTTCCTCTCCTTCATTGGCCCTCTATTCCACCAAGAATGATGTACCACAGGGACTGGTCTCTTCTGACAATATGAACAAAGCTTCTAAGAGAAAGCTTTGCCATCCTTGCCTCTAAGGAACACCGGGGACATTCTTCTTCCACGAAAGATAGGTCAGTCCTTTTTGCACCCATAGTACTTAAAATGTTCTTCTCCAGCACCATGATTCAAAGTGCATTGATTTTTCTTCAGTCTCCTTTATTTAATGCCCCACTTTCACACGTACATGAGCCCAGTGAAAATACCATGACGTGGGACAAGCCCAATTAAGTCCGCAAAGTAGCATTCTTGCTTTTCAACATTCTAAAGAGGGATTACGCAGCAGATTCACTCAGTGCAAACTACAGCTTTAATTTTAACCTACTGGAGTTTCAGGAACATATTTGATATAGGGGACATTAATGACAGAAGACCTGGTGAGATGTGGGAGGATATCAAGAGAAGCCTCCATAAAGGAAGCAGAAAGATGAATTTATGAAGTATTAGTTTCATATCTTACAGCATCTGCTATTTCCCTGCATCCACTATTCTGTTGTTCATCCCCCTCACAGGGGGTTACATGTAGATCATTGTGATCAATTCCCCCTTTCTCCATCCACCTTCCCTTTATCCTTCTGGTATCTCTATTTTCATTATGGATCTTGAAGGGTTTATCTGTCCTAGATTCTCTGTATTGCGGGGTCTTATATGTCGCAGTGTACATGTTCTGGTTTAATCATATTTGTAAGGTAGAATTGAGGTCATGATAGTGGGGGGATGGGAGGAAGCATTAAATAACTAGAGGAGAGTGGCATGTTCCATTGGTACTAGACTGCTTCTGACTAACTCGTCTCTGCCTTACAGAAGGTAAGAGAATGTCCAGTTGTCTACAGATGGACTTTGAGTCTCCACTCTGCAATACCCCCAACCCCCACCACTCACATTGGTATGATTTTGTTCTAGATCTTAGATGCCTGGTCCCAAATACCATAGACACATCATGATCACACAGGTAGGTGTGCTTCTTCCATATGGGCTTTGTTGCTTCTTAGCTAGATGACCACTTGTTTACCTTCAAGGCTTTAAAACCCCAGATGCAATATATTTGATAGCCAGGCACTGTCAGCTTTCTTCACTACATTTGCTTATGCACCCATTTTTCTTTAGTGATCGTATCGGGAAGGTAAGCATCACAGAATACCAGATTATTAGAACAAACTGTCCTTGTTTTGAGGAAGGACTTGAGTTGGGACTCAATGTCCATCTGTTACTTTAATATCTAACCTATAAATATAAGCACATAGATCTATTTCCCCATCGTTATATATAAATGTGTTTACATATGTGCATGCCAGTGTTTAGACCTCGATAAATAATCTTCGCCTCCAAGTTCTTTTCTCTATTTCCTTTTACCTTTCTCTTGACCCACTATCATGTCTGGCCTTCATGTGGGTTGCAGTAATTTCTCACCATTACATTCCCCTTGATTAAGTCCCATTAGGCGTCCTACGCCCTTCTCTCCATCAATTTTAGTCCACTCTTGTTCCCTTGTCCCTGGGTTGGCTGATTCCTATCCCTCCCCTTTCTCCCACCTCCTTTTCTTCCATGTTCCCTGGAACCACTGGTTCTTCTCCGAATTGTTTATCACACCTACTTTTTAGTGAGAGACAGCTGCAGCCGCATGAATAAGTGCAAAAACAAGGCAAAGCCAAACAACACAATAAAGGAAAACAAACCACCAACAACAAAAAGAAAGCTAGTGGCCAAAAAAGGAAAAGCCTATAAATAGTTCCAGCTTTGTTTCTTAACTTTTCGGAGTGTTTTCCAATCGAGTCTGAAGGGCTGCCACACTTTGTCCTCAAAGTCCATTTTTCGTGTTTCCTGGAAACTTCATTGCTTGCTTCCTCGTTGCTCTGTTGCCTGTCCTTTGCATTTCACTCCAGTTTGATGGCGTCAGATCAGGCACAATTCCCGCACTGAGTCTCCATAGTTGTTCCCCATATTGCTATGCCTCAGGAAGGGACGTTGTGTCTTGTCTGCGGCCGGCCTTATGGTCCTCATGCTCATGAGGGAGGGGAAAAAACCAGAAGCTGATGTCAAGGGCTCAAGTAGAAAGAAAATGCTTTGAAAATGATGCTGTACAAATGTGCTTGACATAATGGATCAATGTATGGATTATGGTAAGCGTTATAAATGCCCCCAATGAAAGTATTTAGTTAAAAGAAAAAAAGAAAGAAAATAGCCGCAAAAGCAGGAATGGTAGAAGATCAAAGTAATGCCAGAGATACTTGAAATGTGTGCTTAGTTTCTCAAGCAAATTGAAGAAATTAAGAAGTCAAAAAGCTATACACAAAATGTCAAATGGCAGCTTGAGAAGACAAAGTCGGATATTATAATGAAAGAAGAATATACTCAGCATATCTTAAAACCAAGGAAGTGAAAAAAATTCCAGTCTCGAGTTGCAATATTGAAAACCTCCTGTGGAAAGAATATTGAATAATGCAGAAAGCACCAAAATTATAGAAAGGATGCTCAGAGTCACTGTATCACAAAGAATAATTCCACAGTCAACAATTTCAAGAGGTGACATATAAGTCAGGACCAATGGTTCTGAAGGCAGAAGTTCAAGCTGCGCTTTTGTGTGGAATTTACATAACCTAGCTGCTAATTCCTGTCACAGAAATACCATTTGTTTTTTATACAAATAAGAATAATTTCTTACAGTGTCTTCGGTACAAGTTAGTGTCAAAAAATATTGAATCTGAGGCCACCCCTAATGGTATTACAGCCATGGAATTCTGCCATGGGTGGGGGGGTGGAATGTGGTGTGTCTATTGAGAGATTGTCTCTGTTAACTTACTGTATTCTCATACATCTAGCATGGAAATTAAATTAATTTGAAAGGCTCATTTTGAATTGATGATTAGAGATAATAATTAAACATAAACATCCATTAAAAGCTTTATGTACCTAAAGAGTAAAACATTTTAAAATGGGATCTCACATTCCCTTTTAAGACATTTTTTCAATTTATTCTCCCTGTCGGTTGATTTATTAGGGCTTATCAGCTATGAACTTATCATATTGCCATCTTCCCCAGGAAGAAACCAATTTGAAAGTAGTTGTGACTGAAGGCACATTATGATGGCAGAAAAATCAAATATAACAGTTACTTTCATTGAAGATTGTCAATTTGATTAATATAATGATGTTGACTTAAAACAGATAGTACCAGATAAACGTGATCTACTGCCAACAAGTAGAAGGCATGTGGAATCCTGATTAAATAAGCACATGTCTTCACTGTGTTTCTGAGATTGTTTTTCATTGCTTTTGAGCATACAGAAATAAGACAAATTCAGATTTACACTTTTCCAAACCAAGTTGTCCTTAAATAAAGTCCATTTGGATTAACTTTGAAAGCAAATACTTAGTCTTCATTTTTTTTCCTTGGTAGGAATTTTAATTCTGTGTGAAATTTTTGTACTAAATTGTTATGCAAAACCAAAATGCCCTTTTTGTTAGTCAAATTTTTTTTAAGCTAGAATAAAAGATTAGACTTGATTGATCTTTTTTTAGGCTTGATTAATCTTATGGCTTGTGTTATCTTTTAATACAGAGGTTATGCAGACCTTGCGTATCATTTATTCAGTATTCTTTATTCATCACATGTTGACGCACTTCCTACTATCACACAGAAATAAACAATCACACAGGTTGATATACTATAAAGTATGTGGCATTCTCTGGGTAGTACAAACAGCTAATGTGTTTACCTACAAACTGAAATGTTAGCATTTTAAAGGCACTCAGAAAGATGTTAATGCACTTCCAGAAGTCAATCATCAAGACATGATGGAGCACAGTTCCTATGTGACATACATGAATCTGAAATTAGCAGAAGTGAGAGTCGACTTATTGGCAATTGGTTTCATTCTCTATTATATATATACATTTAAAAGTACAATGCATGGGTCCTGATCTCATTTGAATGTCAGCAAAAGCTTCTTGGCATTAGGAAGTGTGAACTGAAACCTGGGACAGGTGTACAATATACAATGCATGCCCTTGTGATTTTTATCAAACCGACCCCTGGGTTATTATGTCTTGAGTCTTTCTGTTCTATTCAGGTGGATTTCCTCTAGACGAGAATTGCTATGAGAGTGAAAGTGAAAGGAGGGTCAAAGAAAAAGACCTAAAATCTTCTAGGAGAAGAGAATGACTGAGCTCAGCTCCAAAGAATGAGAAGAGAACAAATGGTCCAAGTAATAGTGCCTGAGCAGGATCATAACTAGCTCATTTCTGTAGCTACAAGGAAATAAAAATCACAGTTTTGCCTAAGAGGGATGTGCTTGTGTTTCACTATCACTTTATTCTCTGTAGTTGGTTACAAATGATTACAGAGTTCCCATGTAGTAAAATATTGAGCATATTAAAGTGAGACTGTGCACATCAGCACAGTCCCTGGGATAGAGCCCACGTACACCCTGAAGGTACATGTTTGGTTTCTAAAGCCCAGGCTGTAATCTCCTTTATTTACTCCTTGTTTCTGAAACAGGCACAGCACAGGATCAGGATGCAACAAATTTCTGTTTTACGGGTGTTTGAGTAACTGTCAGACAAACTTAGGCATTGCCACCACTAGGAAGGATGTTTCCAGCTCTCTCCGCACAAGGGCCACATCTCCTGTACAAGAATACAAGAGCACAAGAATCGTCACTGGGCTATGATTCTTTGAGAATGATGGGCCTCAGAGCACAAGCTGGGGCAACAGTAACTGCTAAGCACAACTCTATAGAAAGATTGAACTTCAACGTTTCTTTAATATCAGTATTTTTTCAGTTGCTCTGGAATGGATTAAGCATTTGGGATGTTGTGACACCTGAATTCACATAGTCAATGGCTGTCAAGTTCATCTTGACTTCATGTGAAACCCAATGATTGGTTGGTTGGTTGGTTGTTGTTTTTTTGAATATAGAATGCTAGAAATTTCTATTAATTTGGATTGCTGGACACTTTGGGGTGAGCTCAAACTTTGGACCTGAAATCAGGATCATTAATCATTTGCATTACTCAGTGATACTATCTGAATATCCTATTCACAAAGAACTAAATGTGGATAAGGTGGAATTAATGAGGAAAAACTCAAGTACTAAACTCCAAAATTTTTCCACATATATCATGTTTGTAGATTTTGATAGGTCTTGACTTCTACTAAATAGAATTTGTGATAACATCAAGAGTAATATGACACAATTCAAATTTATAAAGTGTTGAAGTTCATAAAGTGTTGACCATATGCAAGTAAAATATTTTAGAATGATATTGATCCCTAAACATAAGGATTTACTTTTTAAATTTTTATTATTAACTTGATGACAGTTTACAGAGTGGATCAACAGGCTTACAATTCATGTGCATTTTGTTTCAACTAGTTCATTGAAATCATGTACAATCCTGTGTTCAATTTTCTCCTTTGTCTTCTGTTTATATTCATCCTAAATTCGTAACATTCAGAACTTTATCCATGTGCAAATTCTGCCCTTTTGATCTTAAGTAGTTGATTAGTCCACCACAAGGTTGAGTTTAGTTCCAGAGCTGCAGAGCAGCTAAGGGTACTAAAACCCCAATGGTCTCTATTTGACTAGTAAACGTGGTCTCTTTTAAGAGTTTGAACTTCGTTCCACATTTTTAGCCCACTTTATTCATGACTTATAATGTAATCCTTTTCAATGGAGTTGGTACTGATCACTGGGTTTGGGAGACTGATTTTTATTTTTCTGTCCTTTTAGCCCATTAGCCAGCATTGTCTATCAGTTCATCACATTGTGTTGGCTTGCTCATTGCTGTCTCAGTGGAAGTGTTGTCACTGGTATTTCAAATATCTGCAGGGTCAACCAAAGTGAACTGGTTTCTGCAGAACTTTCAGATGAAGAATAGACTATGAAGATGGAACTGGTTGTTGATTTGGAGGAAGTAGCTCCTGAAACCCTTATAGCATAGCTTTGAAACATTGTCTGCTTCTGAAGACCTAAAGAAAGAAGACAGATATTGTTGGAGAGAGTGTCCGAGGACAGGCCCCATGTGGGAGAAGCACTCAGAATGGGACTGAAGAGGAACTGCTTTCTCAAAGTCTGCTTGACCATGGTGACGTGATGGAGTAAAACCTGTGTGAGAGGAGCCTTCTGGGGCTTCATTTCCTGATGGGGCACAACTCATGGTGAGAAGATATAGCTGCAAAAATTTACTAATAACCAGGCCTTGGGATGTACGAAGTAAGAATCTAGAAAAACTATAAGATATGCATAAGGATCAATAGCCTAGTTGTTAGTAAGCAGAAATGAACTAATACTGGCCATTTAGCACCAGAAAATCATACGTGTTTCAGAAATGACACAATCAAGGTGGATGGTGTTGCATTCATTGTCAGAAAGGATATTTCAACATCCATCTTGAAGTATATCTATCTGCCCTCAAGGAAATCTCATCAATACTCACTCCAAAACTCACTGTCAAGTCACAGCTGCCTCCTCGTGATGCCTGTGTGTTTCTGAGTCTGTAACTGTTTATGAACTGCTGCTGATGGTTTCAGACTTCTCCTTGAGGACCTCTGAACTAAGAATGATTCAAGCTGTGAGAGGTTTTGCAGTCCATCTTCCTTAAAACAAGACAAACGGTTAAATTATTTATGGCTACGAGCAGTTTTCCAAAATAACCAGATGGGAAAATGATGGAAGTGACAAGCGCTTTTTCACTCGTACATATTTGTCTTAGGCTTGGTTCACTACAGTGGAGCCACGCCAGTGATATTCAATATGCAAAATTTATTGTTAGGTATCATCAAGTAGGTTCCTATTCATAGAAATTCTGTAAGGATCTGTGTAACAAAACGAAACGGCCAGATCCTGTAGCAACCTCACTCTTGCTGTTGAACTTGAGCCGTTGCGGCAGCCATGCTGTCATTTCATTTCATTGAGAGTCTCTCTCTGTTTTGCTCACTTTCTACTTTACCAAGCCTAATGTCCTTCTCTAGCGACCAGTCCCTTCTGATAAAAAGCCCAAAGTAAAGTGAAATCTCAACAGTCTTGCTTCTAAGATGCATGCTGGGTATAATTCCTGAAAGATAGGTCAAGGATTCTTCTCACAATTCATGGCACACTTAACATTATTGCCAACACTACAATTCAATGCACAATTGCTTCTCCCATTTTCTATATCTATTATCCAGGTTTTATGTGCGTATGATGCTATTTACAACACAATAACTTAGGTCAGGTACACTACATTTTTCTTTTCAGTACTTTAACGAAGTCTTTGGCAGTAGATTTGCCCAGCAGATTACATGATTGGCTTTAGTCAGTGTTGCTTCCCTGAGTGTTGATTGTGAACCCAAGCACAATGTGATCCTTGACTTCAAAACTTTCTCTGTTTATTGTGATGTTGCTTATGGGATAAGTTGCGAAGGGACTTGTTTTCTTTATTCTGAGAGTGCAGTCAATCCTTTTTGAAGAGTGTAGTTTTTATCACCACCACTTGTCTGTCAGTTTGCCATACTGTGTTGAATTGTATGTTGCTGTCACGCCGGAAGCTATGTCACCGGTATCACCAAATGCCAGCAGGATCTCCCAAAGTGAACAAGTTGCAGCAGAGCTTCAAGACGAAGAGGGGTTATGATGGAGGAATCGGCTGCTGATTTCACAGGAAATAGCCACTATGAACCTTATCCGTGACATCAAAATATTGTCAAATACTGAAGGCCTAATAAATGGAATCAGAACATTGTCAGGGCTAGTGCCAATGAACAGGCCCCTTGGGTCAGAAGATACTTGAAAATGGACTGAGGAGGAGCTGTATTTCTGAGTGGAGTCAATAGTAGCATAAATGAAGTGTGTAGCATTCAGGATTCTTCGTCTGCTGATGGGGTGCCACTTAAGTGAGAAGAAATGATTTTTAAAAATCTGCTAATGATTAAAATTAGAATGTATGAAATATGAATCTAGGAAAATTGGAAGTCATCAAAACACAAATGGAATGCATAAAGATCATTGTTTTAGGTGTTACTGAGCTGAAACAACTGATATTGTCCTTTTAGAATCAGAAAATCTTATGATTTAGTATGTCAGGATTAACACTCAAAGAGAATGTTGACATATTCATTGTCAAAAAGGACATTTAAAGATCTGTCATAAAGCACAGTGCTTTCTGTAATAGTATTATATTTATCTATCTTCAAGGAAATCCAATCAGTACAAATATTATTCAAGTTTATGCACTAACCACCAAAGCTATTGATGAAGGAATTGAAGAGTTTTACCAAAGTCTCTAGTCTGAAATCGATCAGATATGCAATCATGATGAATTGATAATTATTACTTGAAATGCAAAAGTGTGAAACAAAGATGAAAGATTGATAGTGGGAAAATATGATCTTGGTGATAGAAATGAAGCTGGAGGGTGTATGATACAATTTTGAAACACCAATGACTTGTTCATAGCAAATACCATCTCTTTTCTTGTTGTTGTTGCAAATACCATTTCAACAACATAAAAGGCAACTATGTATATGGACTTCTCCAGATGGAATAACTGCAATCAAATTGAGTACAACTGTGGGAAGGAACAATGGACAATCTCCTTATCAGCAACTAAAACCAGATCAAGGCTGTTTGTAGAACAGACTATCAGTTGCTCATATGTAAGTTCAAAGTTAAAGCTGAAGAAAATGAAAACAAGTCCATGGGAGCCAAAATACCACTTAGAGTCTATCTCGCTTGAATTTTCAGTACATATGAATAACAGATTACTAAAATAAACACTAATAACAGAAGACTAGATGAGCTGTTGGAGGATGTCAAAAACGCCATTCATGATGAAAGCAAAAAATCATTAAAAAGACAAGAAACAATGGATAAAAGTGGATATCAGAAGAGACTCTGAAACTTGCTCTTAAGCATAATGAAATAATGAAGCATTTATGTATTTCTTCCATCTTCTTTTGGTCCTCTTGTTCAATATTTTTCCCAAAGACCCTTCAATATTATAACTCAAGGCTTAATTTTTTCCTTAATTGTTTTTCAGCTGAAAAAAGCCAAATATGTTCTTTTCCTTTTTGGCTTTCTAAATATAGGTTTTTTTTTATTAACTCATTACGCTTTATTTTTCTTCTAGAGCCACAGTACAAGTTCTTCTGTTATGTTGTTCTACTTCCTTTCACTTTAGTCCATCTGTATTCAAGAACAATTTTTTCAAAATGTCTTCAGAAATACATTTTGGTCTTTCCTTTATTTCCTATCTTCTTAATAGCTTCTTTTTCCGTATTTATGTATAATGTCCTTGATAACATTCCACAACTTGTCTGCTCTTCAGACATTAGTGTTAAGTGCATCAAATGTATTCATGAAATAATCTCTAACTTCAAGGTTGTACTTTTGTTCTTGTGTACAGTGAATTAAGCATTGGATTCATAACCAAAAAGTCATTGTTTGAAAACTACCAGACACTCCTTGGAAGAAATTTAAACACAGTCTGTTTCCTGAAAAATGTACAGCCTTAGAAACCATATGGGAACTATTCCGTTCTATAGAATCAGTGTGAGTCTGAATTGACAGGAGTGGGTTTGGGTTCCTTACAGTACAAAGAAAAAGAATAGGTAAGAGTAAGATTGAATTTAAGCTTTCACTTACTTGGTTTGACATGAAATAAACATAGCTGAAGCCTGTAGAGGTCACTTGTGAAAATTTATTCTTGGATTCCTCGGTAAGAAGATTTTGCAGCTGACTTTTATATGCACTGTGTATTGGGGGTTTTCATCATCTCACTCCCTGAAGCATTTAAGCAGTGGGAGTCGAGTGAGAGCGTTAGAAAGTATTATCCAGAGAGGGACTTGATGTGCTTCAGTGCTTCTCGTTATTCCCCATCACTGGACCAGTGAGAGCAAGATACAGAAATGGGGAGGATTTGTGTGGGGCTCAGCCTGGTCTCACAGATAAGCAGAAAGACTTGAGGGAGCACATTCAGCCAGTCCATCTGCCTTTATTGCCATTTATTAAAAATTCAGGAGTGGAAATGTTTTGTGCACAGAGGACCGACAGCTTACCTACAGCAACTGCATGGAAAGCTTACAGGGATTTCCAATTTTTCTCACAAGAAGAAAATCTTCACCTTGAACCGACTCTGCCTTTCCCAGCATTCATTCTGTTTCCTTTTAGAAAACATGGAGCATCTAGTCCTTCTCTTCCACTCGCTTCTCGTTTCCCCCTTGGGAAGGTTTAACCTCTTGTTCACCACCAATTTTCTCATCTGAAAAATATGTCCTTTAATAGTAGAGATTGTGTGAAGATTCAGTTAAATAATGGCTATGCGGAGCTCTGGTGGCAAAGCAGTTGTGCATTAGTTTTCTAACCAGACGGTCAGCAGTTGCAAACCACCAGTCGAGCTGAGGGAAAAGGACAGGACTTTCTACTGCAGGAAGTAAAAACCTAGTCTTGGAAACCCACCAGGGCAGTGCTCCCCTATCCTTTATGGACAGCAGGAGTCAGATTGACTGGGCGGCCCTGAGAATGGTGGCAAAGTGCACAAAACCATGGCATGATTAACGTTTCGAATGGCGGTGGCTATTCCATGTTTTTCTCAGTCGTGTCTCCAGTTCCATAATTCTGAACACAGCCTTCCAAAACTCTGACTATCTGTGGGTCCAGGGTCACAGTGTGGTCTTTCCTACTCACTTTTCCCACTCTCTCCAAGAAGATATTAAAACTGGAGGGAAAGTCTCCATAGCAGCCTGGGGGAGGAGATGGGGGAGTATTCAAAAATCATGCCACAATTGTTTTTTCTGAGGTTGAGAAGCATGGGCTTTGCTAATACTGCTATCTACTATTTCACCTGGCCATCACAATCCAAATTCTCTTCAAGATTAGGTAAGAATCCCAGCTGAGAAGGAAGGAGGGCAAAGGAAACACCAAACTCACTTTTTAAAATTATATCTATTTTTTATTGTTTTTGAGCACAACAAAACATAAACCAACTTAACAATTTATGAAGGTGTAATTCAGTGTTTGCATTGATTACATTCTTGAAGTTATATAACAGTTCTCATCTTTTTAAAAAGTTGTTCCTTTTCCATTAACTTAAACTCATTGCTCTCCAGTTTCTATGTGTTATTTTGATCCCATGTAGATGGTTCTTAAAATAGGATGGTGTCTAAGGGAGATATTTTTCATTAGGTCAAATAAACTACTCTTCTACCTTATGATGACTTCAGGAATTTTTTTTCTGGCTTGAAGTTTAAAGATTACTTCAGAACAGTTATTTCAGGAGTTCTACCCAACCTCCTTGACTCGAGAATTGTATTCTGGGCTTCTCCTCTTGAATATGATTCTTCTGTAGATTCCTTGATGAAATATCCAGTAACAGTAGCTGGGCACTACCCGCTTCAGACTTCATGGCGAAGGGAGCAGCAGTTATGAAAACAATTAGACATTCCATCTCCTCCTGACTGTCCTCTGTTGCTCCAGGTGAATAAAGGTCAATCTTTGTACTTTGATCAGTCACTTGAAAGCTTTTAAGACACTACAGAAGAACTAAGATATAAACCAGAAACTCTAAACAAGCTACTAAGCAAATTAAATGAGCTATCTCATGAAACCATGACCCTATATCCCCCACCAAGAAGCCAAATCCCTTAAGGTGTTTGGTTGTGCACAAGCAGCCTCATCAGCTGCTCTTTTTTTCTTTATCTTTTTTCACTCTTGTGGGACTATACATCAAAAAGCACTGACCGTCAACTAACAGCCATTACAAGAGTCAGCTGGGAAGCAGTACCTTTGACAAACGTTAACTTTTCGTCACCCTTAAGTCCAATTACCTATTTGTAAACCCTAGTGGATTTTGGCCTTTATACATTTACCTTTTATTTTTACATAAGTACAAATATTTCATACAATATCTGTCCTTTTGGGACTGATCTATTTACTCAGAATAACCTCTTAAAACTTCATCTGCATTGTATCCAGCATGAACCAGCGCTTCATTTCCCATAATGACATATCCCATTGTACACGTTTTGTTTATGCAGGCATCTGTGGATGGACACACAGACTGCCATCACAGATAGTGTTGCTCTGAAAACGAGTGTGCAAGTCTCCAAGTCTCTGCTCTCCGCTCTTGGGGAATGGCACTGCTAAGTCATATCGTACTTGTTGCACTCCCTCCTCGCTGCCGTCAGGTCAATACCGACTACAGTGGCCCCTGGTGCCTGGGACTGTACTGTTTGTGGGAGAAGCAACCCAGTGTTTCTCCCACAGGGTTGCTGCTGACTTCAAACTGCCAACCATGAAGATTGCAGAACACTATGTTACCGCGGTACTTGCGGTGAAGTTCAATTCATTTGTGTGGCTTTTCTATCTGTGGTCGTTGTAACTTCGGCCAAGTGACTGGTTGTCTTTTTGTTGCTAAGTTGTTGAACCCAGAAAAACCCAACTGCCATCAAGTACATTCCCAGTCCTAGGACCCTATTTCGTTATTTGAAACCTATAACTCTTTACTGGAGCACACAGCTTTGACTTTCTCCCGCAGAGTGACTTGTACATTTGAGCCCCTGCCCTTGCAGTTAACATCTCAACATGTGACCCACAGTACAACCATGGCTCCATAGGAGGTCGGAAGACTTACACATCCCTTTGTTGTTAGATTCTTATTAAATACATGGTTGTGAAGATATGCTCCCAATAGGTTGCTTTTCTTTTCACTTTTTTTTTATATAAACTCATCTGCTGAACAAACATTTTCCACCTTTCCAAGTCTCTCTTATTTAGTTTTCCTTTTTGCTATTTGTGCATTTGTAATTATATTTGATAACCTGTTGTTAAAACTAAGCCTGGCAGCATTGCTCCTGCTCATTGTCTGCACTTTTTGGTCCTTAATGTATTTTGATTTTTTTGTGCATCGTGTGAGACAAGTCTACAGTTTTATTTTTCTGCACACAAAAAGCCAATTTTCCCAATACCATTTTTTTGTCCTCTCAATTGAATGTACTTAGCACGCTTGTGCTTATTATTATATCAGTCTCAGGCTGCTTTGATAACTGTAATTATGTAATATGATTCAGACGAGATATATGAGTCCTCACTTGTCCTCTTTCAAAATTGCTTAGTTATCCAGGTCGTCTTATGGTTCCATATAAAGTTCAGGACTGGTTTTCCATTCTGGTAAAGGAGGCTTTTGAAACACTGATTGAGGTTGCACTGGATCTATAGAGCACATTGGGTATTGCTGGCATCTTAACCTTATTATGCAAATTCTTCCTATTTATGATAGCATCGTCTCCCTAAAATTTATTCCAAGGGGGTAGGGGTTATCCACTGTGGTGGTAGAATTCTCACCTTCTATAAGGGCGACTTGGCTGCAGAGCCACCTCCACCCATCAATTAGAGGTCATGTTTTATGATGCTACTTAATTGTTTCCAGCCCATGTTGGACTGCGAGGAGGGAGGGGTGGGGTGGAAGGGTGAAGGGAGAAGAGCCTATTTGTGAAAATCAGCCACTGCAAACCATATGAATTACAATAGCTCCACAACTGGTCGTGGGGGTGGTACAGGACCAGGCAGAATTTTATTCTGTTGTGTCTAGGGTCAACAAGTTTTGAAGTCCACTTGATAGCCCCTAACTGAAGCAGCAATGTCTTACTGAAATTTTGCTTGTGATAATTAAAAATAGCCTATTTTCCTGATCAGAGTTCAGAATCAACAAGAAAGATTCAGCAGTACACGGTTAGAAATAAAAATACCAGGTTTGTTGTGAATGAAGCTACACTGGGAACTTGCAGCTTGCACCTGGGCCCAAATGGAGCATCCCTATCCTCTCTGGACCACATTCCCCTCCAACCAGAGCCAGCTGCACCATTGCACATCTCCCCATGGAAGAGAAGAAGTTCATGTGACTTGTGCCCAAGTTCCTCTAAATATCATGGAAATCTTCCATTCCAGGTTTTCTTTCAGTCTTACCAATCAGACAAATTTTCCTCTCCCGTTGGGAGTTGTACTAATACAACTCCTCCCTAATACTGTGGAAAGGAAGGGACTTTTTTATTTTTCATTATGGGCCAAGATAAGCTAACAAACAAATGAGAAAATAAAGTATCGAAAAATGTGTTTATTCCATTCAGATGGATATCTACTAAATGCTAAGTGTGTGGTAATAAACTAGCTAAAGCCACCAAATCTAGGGGGTGGGGAGTACACACAGACTGTTGCACAGAATGGACAGAGAAAACACTGGGAATTCTCTGAGACCTATGAAGTATCCATGCCTTTCTGCCCACCCCCATGGACACACATTCAAAGTTTATAATGATCCCTGGATCTCCCACATTCAATATCAAGCCCCTCCTGAATGCCAATCTCTGAGATATTCACGGAAGAATGAGCACAAGATGTTTATGTTAGACTTAAAGTTAAGACAAGATACACATTATTTCTAAGGTAAACATGATAAAAGGAAGTTTGTGGGAAACAGGTAGCAAAAGCATCCCCCAGAAGGAAAATGATCAGTGACAAAGCTTTCAGGGGAATCTGGAGCTCTGTCTGCATTTTGAAGAATGTGTCTAGACAGAGAAAGATAAAAATCTGCCCCTGAGAGGAGCAACTATTTGAATGTCTCTGATATAGGAGTGTGTGAGACACTGTCAGAAGGCTATGGGTTAAGATGGATAGGTCTTCAAATCAAAGTCTTCCACTCTGTCTAGAATTCAGTTTGTGGAAAACAGTTCACCTGCTGGTCTCAGTAGAATATATCTCCTCAGTAGTCACCCGAATGTCTATTTCCCTCCTATCTGTTAACTCACATCCAGATTCCGTCTCTGGCTGAGCAAACCTGGAGGACTATTTAACAGCTTTAGCACCGAAGTGGGGAAATAACATAGAACTATCCTTCAAAGGCCCATCAGATTTGCAAAAACATTACAATCCAAACTGCAGACCTACTGCATTTTCATTCCCATCATCTTCAAACACAACTGGTACCCTGCCTTTCACTGAGGATGGAGGATGGAAATGGCTCAAACATGCTAACGATCTTCAAATTGTCTTCTAAACCAGCGGTTGCACTGGCATCTGCTTGACCCCTGCTGCCTTTCCAAGAAGAAGACTCATTAGTCCCTTTTCATGTTCATCATCCTTATTAGTCATCCACACTAGGTCTAAACTTTTGTGTATACTACTATTATTATTTTAAGTTACATCAACTCACATTGATCCTATTGTACCACCATCATGAATAGCTAAATAATTAAAATTAATACACTCTATAATAAAGTACCTCAAGAGGAGAACTTAGCAGAAAATCCACTTGGTCGTTGTAAGGTTTAAACTCCTTGTTATTGGATGTTGCAATACGCAAGGACATTAAGACTGGTTCTTCTGCATATCACACAAGCATTACGAAGCAACATTGATTCCCAGAAGAGGACGAAGCCTTGGAGAAGAGTTATTAGAAATACAAATTCTGTGTGGGGAGTGTCACGCAGAATTTCCCTTCTGATACACAAGTTTCCTCCTGAACTGATAACTTCTCTGACACAAGCCCAATCTCAGTGAAGTTTCCTGTCTTGCCCATTCTTTTTTCTCTTTTGAATAGAGGGTTTATGGAACGAAATGAATTGTGTCACCCAAAAACATGTGTACCCATAATGAGGCCATTATTCTTAGTTAGTTGGCAGTTGTATAATGAAGTAGCTTGATGGTTTCATGATGTCTTCATCACCTATGAAGTGATATGATGCAGTTATACTCCATTTGCGTTGTATTATCAATCCTAACTGCTATGATATTGTTTAAGAGTTAAAAATTAAAGCCTGCATTTGTGCTTTATAAAAATTTTATGTGGGGGGAGGAAGAAGGTGAAAATAAAGCCCAGAGTGACTCTGTGCCAAAAAGAAGTAGTTGGCATTCAACCATATCAAGAGGTAAGAGTAAGACTCAATGGTGCTGAAGGAAGCGATCCAAGTTGCCATGAGAATATTCACAAACGCAAAAACAAATTTCAAATGCCAAATTCAATGTCCTAATGTCCATTCAGACTCATAGTGACTCTGTAGTACAATGTAGAACTACCCCTTGTGGATTTGCAAGACTGTAACTCTTTCCATGTTAGAAACCCATGTCTTTCCATAAAGGAGCAGCTCGTGGTTTCAAACTGCTGACTGGGCTGTTAGCAGCCCCACAAGTAACCACGAGGGCAACAGAAATTGGTGGAATCCCAATGGAAATGCTTTTGCAAGCTGATGAAGCACTAGCAGTGCTCACTCACTGATGCCAATAATTTGGAAGACAACTTCCTGGAAGATATACAGCACTCACTATAGATTACAACTTAATGTTAAAAAAACCCCACAAAAACCAGAAATCCTTACAATGGGACCAAAAAGTAACATCTTTCATATGCTTATGAAAGTTAAATATTGAATAAGAAAAATCAAAGGAGAATCGATACATTTAAAGCATGGTGCTGATGAAGACTATCGAAGGTACCACGTACTGTCAAAAGAACAAGCAAATGCGTCATGAAAGGTGCACAGTTAGAATGGAAAGATGCCAAAACTTCATCTCATGTACTTTGGATGTGAATGATCAGTCCCTGGAAAAGAACATCATGCTTGATAGAGTAGAGGAGCAGTGGAAACAAGGAAGAGCATCAAGAAAGTGGTCTGACACAGTGGCTGCAATAATGGACTCAAACATAACGACAATTACCGGGGATGACGCAGGCTCTTGCAATACTTCATTCTGTTGTATGTCGTGTAGCTATGAGTGGGTGTTCAACTGATGTCATTTGACAATGATGTTAATGAGATACACTTTACAAGCGAATGTTGTATTTTGAATCAATTTCTTTTGAGATATAAAAAAAGACTTTTAAAAGACGCAGAGATTTCGGGACCTGACTACCATCAAGGAGGAAGAACCAAAAGTAGAGTACGTTCCAAGAACTCAAGGCACTCCACTAAGAATCTTCTTAAAACAGGCAGATTGATGGCAAGACCTATGGGCACCCACCCCTAGCTTTTGTGAATTTACCTAGTCTATTCCCACACACTTGACAGTATATGCCCGTCTGGTAAGATGCTCATCTGAATGGAATAAATGCATTTGTAGATACCTTATTCTCTATTCTGCTTATTAGCTTATCTTGACCCATAACAATAAATAAAAAGTTCCTGCCTTTATACAGTGTCAGAGAAGAGTGGCACCAAAATTCACCATTCTCAGAGGGAGAGGGATAACTTAGAAAAAAGTAATAAGGTGAAAATTGCTGTACAACTTGAAAGGTGTAATCTTGCCACTGAATTTCACATTTACAAACTGTTAACTTGGTTTACTGTAAGGACTATATCGGGACTATGATTTCACTGTCTGTTCTGTTGTCGGTGCCAGCCAACAAGGCAAGCGGTCCTGAAAGGGGGAGTGAGGATTAGGAAAAGAAAGAAGAAGAAAAGAAAGACATTGAGAGGGCAATAGTGAATACTGAAGTCCCAAGTTTATTTTACTCCTTGCTTTTAACAATCCAGAAACAACTCAGGGTCATATTATCTCACATCAACAACTTCTATGTTCTGCCAAGTTAGACATCCTTGAAAACATTCTGATTTCTCAGGACTGAGAAAAAGTCTCTATTCTTTTATTGCATCTACAATGTTAAACCGCAAGGTCAAGCAACAGATACTGGCATTAAAGTCACAAAGTCTTTAACTATTTCAAAACTGAGCTTTAGTGGCCTACAACATTCTGTTACAGTGCATTCATCCTTAGACAACAATAAAAAATTGATATAATGTATGACTATAGGAAAATTGGAAGTCACCAAAATCAAAAGAAACACATGAAAGTCAATATCCTAAGTTTCAATGCACTGAAATGCACAGGTGTTGGTCATTTTGAATAGGATAATCATATGGTTTACTATGCCAGAAATGACAAATTCAAGAAGAAGGGCTTCATATTCCTTATCAAAAGAATATGTTACCAAGGGCTCAAGTAAAAAGAAAATGTTTTGAGAATGATGGTGGCAACAGATGTATAAATGTGCTTGACACAATGGATAGATGTGATGAGTTGTATAAGCCCCTAATAAAATTATTCTTAAAAGAAGAAAACATGACAACTATCATAAAGTACAGTGCTGTATGTAATAGGATAATATCTATATGTCCACAAAGAAGACTAGCTAATGTAAGTATTATACAAATTCCCTTACCAACTGTTAAGTCACATATGAAGAAATTGTAGAGTTCTACCAACTTTTTCCTCTAAAACTGTTCAATGATAAGATCAAAATGCATTAATAATTACTGGTGATTGGAATGCAGAAGTTGGAAATAAAGAAGGAGGATCAGTCATTAGAAACTATAGCGTTGATGCTGGAAACAAAGATCCTGTGAAAGAATTTTACAAAACCAATAACTGTCTTATTGAAAATGTCCTTTTACAATAACATATATGGGGACTCTACAGGTGCATTTTCCCAGATGGAATATATAGGAATCAAATTGATATTTGTTGGAAGATATACTAGGAAACACAACATCATCCCACAACACAAGGTCAAGAGTGAACTGCAGAACATACCATCAATGTTCATATGCAAGCTCAGATTTAAGTGGAAGAGAATTTTTAAAAGTCCAAGAGAGCCAGAATACAAAATTGAGTATATTCTGCCTGAATTTGAAGACCATCTTAAAAATAGATTTGATACATTGGACACTAATGCCCAAAGACCAGACAAACTGTGAAATGACATGAAGAAAACAAAATATCACTAAAAGACAGAAAAGAAAAAAAAAAGACTAAAATATATGTAAGAAAAAATACTCTGAAACTTGCCTCTGAATGTAGTGCAAAGTGAATGGCATAAATGAAGTAAAAGAGCCAAACAAAACATTTTAAAGACAGCTTTAGAAACAAAGTATAACATTATAATGGAGTGTGAAAATACTTGGGCTATAACCCCAAAAGAGAAGAATATTCTCAGATATATCAAAATGAAAAAACTGAAGGAAAAATTCAAGCTTCACATGTTAATATTAAAGGATTCTATTGGCAAACTATTGAATAGTGCAGGAAGCCTCAATAGAAAATGAAAGGTATGCACAGATCCTCTGTAACAAAAACCATTGGAGACATATAATCATTTCAGGGGATAATATGTGATCAATAACTGACTTTATTGAAATAAAATGTCCAAGCTGCTACAGGCATTTGCCACAGTAATCAACAGAACAATAATTTAACAGTTCAAAAAACTAAATATTGCACTGGAAACACTCACTAGCTTCTACCAAGAAATTTAAAACACAGCTATCTAGCCCACTGACTGGAAGAGATAGATTCCAATTTGTGTCCATTCCCAAGAAATATGACTCAATAGAATTCAGAAATTATTGAACAATATCAATACCATCTGAATGTATTGTTTGGCTGAAGATAATTCAAAATCGGTTGTAGTACTAGTCACAGAGGGCTTCCAGAAATCCAAGCAGGATGTGGCACAAGCCATGCCATTGCCAACTCCAGATAAAGGCAGATAATACCAGAAATAAATTTACCTGTGTCTCTGATAGTACAAAGACATTCAGTTGTGTGGATCATAACAAACTATGGATAACATTGCAAATAATGTGAATCCCAGGACATCTAACTATGTTCCTGCAGAATCTGTACATAGACCAAGAGCAACTCATTTAAAATGGGGGGGGGGTATATTGCATGGTTTTAAATCTGAAAAAGTGGGTGTCAAGGTTTTTCACTTATTCAGTGTGGTGCTGAAAAACTAATTCAGCCTCTATGAAGAAAAATTTTGCATTGGAATTAGAAGGAAGCTTCATTAACAGCCAGGAATATGTCAATGGTGCTACATTGCTTGGTGAAAGCGAAGAGGACATGAAGCACCTACAGGTAAAGATAAAAGACTGAATCTGCAGTAAGCATTACAATTCAATGAAAGAAAACAAAACATTTTTATAACAGGACCAACAGACAGGAAAAATGGAGAAAAAACTGAAATTGTCAACAATTGTCTTAACACCACAGCCAACATCCATGCTACCAGTAGTCAAAATTTCAAATAACATGTTGCATTTGCTAAATCAGCTGTAAGTCTTCTTAAATTGTTAAAAGACCAAAGACATTACTTTGAGAAGTAAAGTGTGCCTAACCTAACCCATAGTTACTTTCAAACTCTTGCTATGCATGTGAAATCTAGACAATGGATAATAATGACTGGAGATGAAGTGGCACATTTGAATGGTATTGACGAAGAATATTTCAAGTACATGAACTTCCAGAAAGACAAACAAATCTGCCTTGAAGGAAGTATAGCCAGAATGCTCCTTAGTATAAGGAGAGGGAGACTTTGAATCGTGCACATTGAATGTGTTATTAAAATAGATCAATTCTTGTAAAAAAGACAGCATGCTTGTGAGAGAGTCCGCAAAAGAGACTAAGTCTGTCAATGATATGGATTTACACAGTGGCTGTAACAATGGACTCACTCATAATTACAACGGTGAGGACGACACCAGACTGTCAGCCTTTCGTTCTGTTGTAGGGAGAGTCTCTACGAATCTGAACGGACTCAATAGCACCTACCAATAACAACAACATAAGTGTAGCACTGCCATAGAAATGTCTTGTTTAGAAAGTAATCCAAATAGTAGGTGAAAAAGAATGCCTTATCAAGATCTGAGCAAGATTTATTAACAATCCCTGCTATGCATATGACACAATATCAATTGCTGAAAGTAAGGTAAGAGGACTAGAAGTACTTGATGATGAGGTTCAAGAATTGCAACCTTCAATATGGATTACAGCTCAATATAAAGAAAACCAAAATCCTCACACTAGACCAGGAGATAACATAGTGATAGATGTAGAAAAAAAAAAAGACTGAAGTTGGCAGGGATCTGTTTTTACTTGAATTCACAACTAATGTTCTTGGAAGCAACAGCCAAGAAATCAAATGACCAATTTCATTAGATACATCTGTTCCACAAAACCTCTTTAAACCTCTTTAAAAAGCAAGGGTGTTACTCTGAGTTTTTTGAGGTCTAAGGTACACCTGACCCAAGCCATGGTGTTTTCAATCACCTAATATTCATTGGAAAGTTGAATATTGAATAGGGAGATTGAAGAAGAATCGGTACAGTTTAATTTTGGTACTTGCAAAGAATATTGAAGGTAACACGGATTGAGAAAAGAATAAGCACATCTGTCATGAAGAAATACAACCAGAAGATGCTCCTTACAAGCAAGGAGAGTAAGGCTGTCTCACATACATTGATCATGCTATCCTGAGCTACAAATCCTTGGAAAAGTACACTGTTCTTGATAAAATAGAGGGGCAGAAAAAAACAAGAAGACCCTTGACAAGATGGATTGACATATTGACTGCAAGAGTGGGTACAAGCATAAAAACAATTGCCCAGATGGCATAGGACTGGGTAGTGTTTCGTTCTGTTGTACATGATGCTGTTATGAGCCAAAACAACCCCAATGGCACTGAATAACAACATAGGATCCATTTACTACTACAAAGTTCTGCGTCTTCAACAGTATGTGTTTGCAACTCAACTAGGTAAAATTATTTGAACAGCACATAGGAATTCTTATAAGGCATAGTATATAGACATCTTAATTTATGTCTAGGAATGCACTTTAACTATAGCTATGAACAAGTTTGACATTTTTCCTAATAGCACTTAGCTTTGCACACAAGAGTTGCATAATTTTTTCCTAGACAATTTCACTTATGACTAATTATACAGTTATTTTGAATTGGCAGTATTTTCAATGACACTGGATCATTTGGTGTCTCACATATCAAAAGGCATTCCCATAACTCAGAATTCTTGAATCATCTACAGGTTAATCATAATTGCCTTAATTATCTGTGTGACACAAAAGAAATGAATCTTTCAAAATACCTTGAGGGAGTATCATTATTTGCCACATGGTTTAAAAAAATGAGCAGTGGTTATTTGTTTCAGTATTTTTTTTGTTAATCTACTACATTAATTCCCATAACTGGAGATAAAAGATTCAGGTGCACTTTGTTTTTGTAATACTGTTCTAAATGGTATAATTTTCAATTATACAGAGTGCTTAATGCTCATTCCTTGACTTTCAAACTGCAGTCATTTATTTACACCCTCCATTTTTCTTATTCTGGCTTATCTCTCTTTGACAAGTATCACTTGAATGATTAACTTAATAAAATAGCCAGCACTTTCTTAGTCAATATTTCTTCTAAAGAGATAAGATGAAAGGAGTAACTGGAGGAAAAACAACAAAATCCTTCATATAAAAATATGGTAGCTTTCTCCAATGAGAGCAAGTCTAGAAAGTGATGTATTAATGTCCTGTTCTGCCTTTTATTCATTAACAAAAGATCACTTCTCTTCTGTGCCAGGCACAATTCTGTGTACAGGGTCACACTGACCATCTCTTACTAGTCCCAAATAGTATGTCCACCTATGGCTGCCTTCCCTTGACTTGCAATCAAAATAAGAAAGTCGCTGTCACTGCTCAGGCACAAGAGTTGAATCTGCCTGGTCTTTTTTCTGAAAATATGTGAGAATCTAAGAAGTGACTGATTTCCAGAGCCCAAAGTCACAGCAGGCCAAAGAAAAAAGGGGAAGAATACTTTTTAGCGGGGAATTCTGTTGAAGTATCACATTAAGATCTGAAGATGTCTGGAGGAAAATTAATCAAAAGAATAGCAATAATAACAATGAATTAGTTAATAACTGTCACAAAAGGCCATTGAGTATTTGAGCACACTTGTAGGTCTCCATTTCCACGGAATTCCCAAGAACACATTGCTGTCCATCCATCTTCCCCATGTATCCTTTATCTAGGCCTTTATTTGGAACCATCCTTTACTGCTACGTATGGGAGTTGGGTTGCTTCACGACCTGATAAATCTACTCTTAGAAAAGAATGTAAATATAATTAATATTATACGTATGGAATTGGGTTGCTTCAAATCTACTCTTAGAAAAGAATGTAAGTGTAATTGATAAAATTCATGATGCAAAAAATATACTTTATTTGTTTTTTAGAATAATGAAAAACTGGGCTGAGCCCCAGTGGCGTAGTGGTTGTTCATGGGACTGCGGCCCACTGGGATGGAGGTTCGATTCCGGCTCCCAAGAGCAAAGGCTGGGCCTCCTACTCCCACCACCAGGGCAGTGATGCCAAAAAAAAAAAAAAAAGAATAATGAAAAACTGAAGTTCACATGGCACAGTGGAAAGCACAGTGGGTGCTTCAACAAAGCAGGTTGAGCAATATCAGGCAGGACATACACGTCTCCAAGAAGTGATAGTAGCAGACAACATTCAGGAAACAAATTTCACTTTAGTAAAGGTGTCTATAATGTGCCTAGAGTCTGGCATTAAATGACATTCAAAAGCAGTAATTATCATGAACATAATATTATAAAAGGAATATACTATGGCTTGCTCAATGAAGTATCATGCAATCATTAATTTAACATTCAAGGAGAGGTGGTGATAAAATGGAAAGGCATTGTTGGGTCCAGGGTAGAATTTGTGTCTTCTATGCAGGAGATCCAGGCTTCATCTCCGACCAACGCATCTCTTATGGCATTATTGTACGTTGTGAGGATGCTGAAAAGATTTCAGCAGAGCCCAGGCTAAGACAACTGATGATGACCTACTTCCAAAACTCAGGCAAATAAAGCTCAATGAATCGCCGTGGTCCTATCTGCTATGGGCTATGGGTTTTCTATAAAACTGGACCAAATCTTTTCGACATGTAGTCATCATAGGTCTGGCCACCCTGGGAAACTAGTAATAACTATAAAATAGAAAGCTTGAATGTTCTATTGGTAAGTGAAAAACTAGGTGCCAGTGGTTACACACTCCACCACGAGCCCAAAGGTTGGCATTTAAACCCACATACTGAGGCCTACCCAGCCAGACGTGGATGTCTGCCTTCAACCAATCACAGTCTGAAAACCCTTTGGAGCCATTCTACTCTGCACTCGGGATTCCTGTGAGTCAGGAGGAATGAGTTGGCAACCAATAGCAACAATGGATGAAATATGTACACATTAATAGCTAATGAACAGCAATTATAATAGTCAACGTGATCAATCACGAAATCTGCTTATTTTAGAAAAGGGCACTTTGAGCTATTTCCTTTACCCAATAAAAGTTTTTAATCTTGTCTTCATTTCTGTTAGTTTTAAGTATGTTTTACTGGGTAGGAAAAGAGTAAATTTGATTTCATTGTAAGAGGTCATTATCAATTAAGCATAACAATAACTGACATTCAACCACTGCTCATACTTCATGTGTATTGCTGCCTGACTACTAATGCTGATGCTATGAAGTACAGGTTTTGTATGAGTGCCACTTCACAGACAAGAAAGGAGAGACATATATGTGACTTCAAGCTTTTTAAGTACAGACAGTTATCCATCATTATGTAGCTTCTGATACATATGTAGTAATGAAGCCAAATCTGATGTCTGAGCATCTGATTTGGTGCTTAAGTCCCCTGGTCAGTTCACAGAATCATTGCAAGGACATGCTGTGCTCTGCCTGAAATGGCCCTGTCCACAAATCGCTCTTGGTATTTCACAATCTTTTGACTGTCTTCCAGAGAGGTGAGGTTTCCACTTAATGTTTGTGGTCAAATCAACAGTTTTTTGCAGCTTGATAGAATCCCGGGAGAAAAACCAGGATTTCTATTTTGGGGAACAGCTACAGTCTCACAAACTCACAAGGGCAGGTCTACTCTGTCCTAAAGGGTCACTATGAGTCTGCATCAGTGCAATGAGTTTGATTTGAATAGCCAAAGCCTGTAAGTTATACTTAACGCCCTCTCCAACCCAAACGTCCAAGGTAATGCAAACATTTGCACTGAGGCTAGTCTGAAAATGACATTTTAAACACTCTCAACACACTGCCAAAGAAAGGTCTGTCAATCTGCTTCAATACAGATGACGACCAAGAAAACTCTATGAAACAGTTCTACTCTGTGCCATCTGGGTCACCCTGAGTTGGAATCAACTCAACAATCCAACAAATTTTTCTTTTGCTCCCTAACTCTCTAAACCACTATTATAACCTTGCCTGCCAGACCCCTCACACACAGATCCTCTTAGAACAGTGGTTCTCAGCCTGCCTAATGCCACAACCCTTTATTGCAGTTCATATGCCATGGGCTAAGATGTACACCAGAAATATTCAACAAAGATAAATGAGCAATGCATCTAAATATGGGCCAGTGGCTCTGTGTTCAAGGAAATTGTAAATCCCATTTTTATAAGGTTAAGAGAAGGCTATACATGTGGTTTTTGAAAAACTTATATGTGTTGCAAAGCCAAATGGCACTCTCAGAACACAGGCCATTCAAACAAGTGGATCACAGTATGATAGAAAGGGACAGGTAGAATGCACAGAAGACAGAGCAAGATGTAACATGCTTTAAAGAAGACAGGGAAGCAGACACTTTAATGACCTAGATTTTGCCCTGAGAGGTGTCACTTGCTCATCCTACTTGCCGTAATTTTCACAAGTCTTATAGTTGATTTTTTTTCAAAACCGTTTTATTGGGAGTGAGTACATATAAGATGTCATTAATATTCCATAGCATATCATTGTGCTCAATCATATCTAGCAATACTGTACAGTTGCTCCCACAGTTTCAAGACAGTATTTACCTTCCTAAATGCCTTGACATCTCACCCCCAACATCCCACCATTATCACCATCCTACACCTCTCCCCTAATTCTACTTGATATCCCTGTAAGATCATCAACCCTGGGTTTCATAGACTGAAAAACAGAAAGCCATATGAAGAAATCCATTCATGTGAATGACATAACACATCTGATTGAACAAATTAAAAGCAAACAAAAAAACCCAGAAAATGTTGAAAACCAGATCTGGTCTAGTATGCATCAGAGGGGAGAATCAGTGCTAAAGAAATAATGATCAGGTGTTCCAAGAATAGAATAGCAGTTTAGTCAATTATAGAACATTCATGTATGAAAGACCGAGTGCCAGAAACTAGATATGTTGAATTGGGGGTGGGGGGGGTTGTTCTAAAGGAGACATTGAGGAAAACAGGAACTGGTACAAATGGATAAAACTCTGCCCGCTTTGGAAATGTTGAGAAGTTCAATGTAAGTAGAGCACAAGAAAACCGTGCTAGGGGAGCAGAGTACATGTCTTCCTCTTAGCACTCATTCTTGGTTTTTAAATCTGTTCTTCTGTTTCCTCACCTCTGTATTCTGTGATTTTTCCTAACCAGAGTCATTGGTCTCAGAGGGATTGCAACTCATAATCACCTCATGTGTGACAGATGGAACTGTACCCCATAATTTCCAAATGATGTAATCTTAGGGAGTTAGATCACCAGCCCTTTCTTCTAAGGACCTCTGGTACGCACAAGCCACCAACGTTGGGCTTAGCAGTCAGGTCTGTTAATAATCTGCACAACCCAGGGATCCAGTGGGTTCTCCAGGAATGTCTCGCTGTTTGCTTTCCCAAAGCCTGGCCCACACTGAGTATAAAAGAAGTACCTGCTAAATTGAGGCTAGACAACCAAATGGCGTCAAACGTAGAGGACCTCACCACACACTAAGGAGTTTGGCTTTCTCGTACAAACAATTAAGTTGAGATGGAGATCTGCTGGAAAACCTGTCCTTTCTAGAGGCCCAGCCAGTGGTTCTGTGTATCCAGAAGGGTGTGTGGCACTAGAGGCAGGATGGAAGACAATGACATTGCAATGATTTCACAAGCAGATGTATGCCAGAAAATCAATAGGATTTTAAGACCAAATGATTGCTGACTGGATCATAGTTAAGGCTGTCTCTACAGAAAACTGGGTAGAAGGTGAATGCCTGCCACAACTGAGAACAAGAAACCTGAGAACTTGTTGGGGGCAAAGAAAACTAAGTTCAACAAGTACAGTGTTTGATATCTGAAAAATGGACACAATCAGTAAACAACTGAAAACCTGCGTCTGAGACTCAGGAAAAACTAAGGTGATGTAGATTTGGTAGTTCCCCTGAAAGAACTCAAAAAGAGCCCTAAAACTGTAATCCTAAATAAACTTATAAAAAGGATTGGGCAAAAGAGGAACTCCCAGATTGGGTAGTGGAGGGAAGGAGAAGATACAGGGTGAGAGTGTTAAAGTTTGTTGTGCCAACCTGGCCTATAAACACATGTGGGATTAACTGAAGGGTAGAGAACTAAATGGTTCATTGAGTCTCAGCTTTCTCGGTCTCGGGTCTCTTGCTATCTGATGGTCTGACCAGGGTGCAGCTGCCTTAGTCAATTCCCGGCCTCAGCTGACAAGGCTCACTTCCTGGGAGATATCCCTGAGAAGAAGCCTCATGGCCCTACCCTGATGCAGCGCTGGGTGCTGAAACAGCTGCATGGAGACCCCTGCCAGTGCTGAGATGCCTACACACTCACTGATCAGGCTTTCCTGCAGTCAGCATTATCGCATGTGTCTTGGGGGATTGAGAAGAACTTTGGAGATCGGTGTCGAACATATGGACTAATGTTGGGCTTATGGACTTGGACAGCACGAACTTGAGATGCTTTCTTAATGTACACTCACCCTTTAAATAAAACAAACTCTTATCTATATGGGTTTCTGTGGATGTATTTCCCTAGTTGACCTATACCAGTGGTCAGCAAACTGCGACTCGAGACACATGCAGCTCCTTCAGTGTGAACGTGCGGCGCTGAAGTTACATTGAAAACATTTGAAGGTTCTTATTTCAGATCATGGTGATTTCATTTGTTCAGAAAAAATATATTTAAGGCTCTTGAGTGATTTTAAAGTTGTGAGATCAGAAAAGATGGGCTCTTCCATCTCAAGAGTTTACCAACCCCTGACCTGGACGAACACACAGGGAAAGACAATGTTCACGGCAACAGCGAGCACACACAGGGAGGTCACAGGAAGGCTCAGTAAATAGAATCACCATGGTGACAATAACTGAACTTAACCAGTTACAAAATGAATAAGAACTACAGAAGTAAACACTGAAGGAAAGAGACTCAAAGGGAACCCAATGTCTGGAGGATACCTATACAAAATCTACCTCTGTGACACGTGGTTTTTCCTTTCAGTACCTGCTCTGCCTTTCATCTTCTGCAAATCATTGAGACACTACGATGATTCCCTGTAAGAAAAGTGCAAAGGACTGTCAAATCACTCCAATTTAAAAATAAGAGGGGAAAACACATCAATTATTTGCATGAGCTTTTCCTATACCATTAATTTTCTCTAGATGCTTAATGTCTGCCACAATGCTGCATGTTTTAAACTGAGGAAAGGTGTGCACCAAGGTTGTGTCCTTTCACCATACTTATTCAGTCTGTGTCCTGAGCAAATAATCTGAGACGCTGGACTATAGGAAGAAGAGCCTGGTATCAAGATTGAAGGAAAACTCAATTACCTGGGATGTGTCAATGGCACAGTCTTGCTTGCCAAAAGCAAAGAAGACCTGAAACACTTATTTGCGGGTCAAAGGCTATGTTTCACTTTGGATTACAACTCAGCGTAAAGAAAACAAAACTCTTTATAACTGGACCAGCAAACATCATAATAAGTGGAGAAAAGATGAAAGTTGTGAAGGATTTCATTTGGTCGAATGCTCATGGAAGCAGCAGTCAAGAAATACTACCTGATGGTGCATTGAGAAAATTTGATGTGAAAGGCATTTTTTAAGGTGTTTAAGAACAAAGATGTCACTTTGAGTACTAGTATGCATCAGAGCCAAGTTTTGATATTTTCAATTATCTCATATGCAGACAAAAGTCATGATATTTTCACTTGCCTCATATGCATGGGAAAGCTGGGCAATGAATAAGGACGATCATAGAATAATTGATGCACTCAATCTGAACTGTTGGGGATGTGTGGCAATCATGTGCTTATGTTAATTTTATAATTGAAATGTAGGGGTGGAGTCTGGCCTGTTAATCAGGAGAAAGCCATTGAGTAGCTGATGAGGCCTCTGTGTGGGCATGGCTTTCACCTGAGACTCCTGGGAAATCTCGCGGTATTTCCCTCGTGAAGATGAGAAGCTATCTTCCCCAGTTGTTGGGAGTTAGTTTCAGGGATGATTTACCATAGGCAACACAAGATGCAGCCTCCAAGAAGCTGGAGGAGCCAGCGGAGAGACCACTCGGCTTTTCCCTGATGAAGACAGACCTCTGAAGCTGGAGTGGCATGCTGTTGATGGACCTGAGCCCTGGAAGCGAGGAGCCATGGGGAGACGCCTGCCAGCGCCAGAATTCTGCACCCACTGACCTCTCACTTCCCGAATCGGAAGCAGACTTTATAGACTGATTTCGGGCATATGGGTTAATTTTGGACTTAAGACTTTGCACTGGACTGGATTGGGATGCCTTCTTAGGGTCACATTTCTTTTGTATATAAACCTTTTCCTTATACCTATATGCATGTCTCTGAAATTTGTTCCTCTAGTCTACCCGGACTAACTCACCATCTTCACTTTGAAGGAGTTTGCTGTCGCACTTCTAAGACAAATTAGTTTCTTCTTTTGGAAGTCCATAGTACTTTCAATAGTCATCCTGAGTTAGTCCAGGTAGACTAGAGGAACAAATTTCAGAGACACGCATATAGGTATAAGGAAAGGGTTTATATACAAAAGAAATGTGACCCTAAGAAGGCATCCCAATCCAGTCCAGTGCAAAGTCATAAGTCCAATATTAACCCATATGCCCGAAGTCAGTCTATAAAGTCTGCTTCTGACTCAGGAAGTCACAGGTCAGTGGGTGCAGAATTCTGGCACTGGCAGGGGTCTCCCCATGGCTCCTCGCTTCCAGGGCTCAGGTCCATCAACAGCATGCCACTCCAGCT